>JAGYYJ010003122.1:0-168012 GCA_019671005.1 Hibiscus mutabilis
ATTCAAACTGGATGTCCTGAAAAAAAGTCTGTCCAGTAAAGAGTCCAGTAAGTTAGTAGTTTCTGGGCAATCAAGATTTAACTTTTTTTAAGTTATTATTTGTTTATCCACTTCGTTTTAGCTCAATTTTTTTCTTTTCTTTTTTTTTTGTGCAAGTTGATGGGCAATTGGTAGGCTATACCTTGTTGTCTCTGATACATTCTGAGTGCAAAAGATGAAGCGGATGCATGTCCTGAGAGGAAGAAGAGTAGTTGTTGTCCTCTGAAGATTCCATTTTGAAGCAAATCCCAGTACTAGTAACGGTATGCAACACTGCAAGTGGCGGACATCTCTCACTGCCTTGCGTCAAATATCCTATCCTGATTTCCTTCATTTCTTCATCCATCACCGTTAATTTTCCCCCATCTTCTTCTTCTAGTTGTTGTGGATAAATCTCAACCTCTCCCAACACATCATCCCCTTGATACACAACCGATTTGTACATACTCATCACCAAGATTTCAGATCCTCAATTTCTCGTCAAATTTATCAACAACAAAAAAAAAAGTTTTTACAAGTTGTTTCGATCGATTCGATTTAGATTTGACCAAATTCTTTGCAGATTGCAAGTTCAATCACAATAAAAACAAAAATCAAGTTGAAGGATCGAAAGAGAACTTTAGGGTTTCGCCTTAATTTTTTGGCCAGATTTGTTTTAACGTAGATCTGTGCTCTTTTGTGAGGGTGTTTGATCTCAAGGAAAAATTTTTGGGGAAAAAAGTAATAGCAGATCTGCTTCCTTCTTCGCTTCTACTGATTTCTTGATTTCCGAATTTGTAAATTTTCCATAGAAAACAAATATTCCAAAAAAACCGACGGCTTTCTTAGGGTTTGCTATTAGTTGACGATGAGGAATTTGAGAAAACCCTAGATCCAGTGGATATTAAACCATTACAGATTTTAATGTGAACTGTGAAGGCGTCATTCGCATTGCCCTGGGCCTGGGGTGGTGGGGACGGAGTTGGAGGGGCTATACGTAAATTTCCCCCTATTAAACCGTCATTCGGAGACGTGCTCTGGAAAATCACCAACGGAAGGAGGACGTCAGACGAGGGACGTACTTGAATAATTGGCAAAAGCTTTAGGGACTTGAATTGATATTTATGAAAATCACGGATTGGCTTAAACCTGTTAAATAGCCGCTTTATACGGCTGCTGTTGACGTTTTTTTATAGATTCGCTTCCTTCTGGTGCTTTTTGACCGCTTCCGTTAGGTTAGATTTTTTCGTAATTTTTGTTGGCTTCAACCAAATAGTAACTTTTTTAAGTTAAAATTATTTAGGATTAATTTTATTTTAAGTTAAAAGGTAAATTAAGAACTTTTTATATATAAAAAGTCAGTTATTTAATAACGACTATGATATATTTAACCACATCTATTTATTGGTCGGTTTAGGTTTTATTTTTTCGGTTTCTATTTTGATATAATTCGATTTAATTATTGTTATTAAAAGGTAGTTTAAATAAATCAGATCGGTGGAAATTATAAAATATTTTGTTTAAAGACTTGAATTGTACAAATAATTCAACTTTCAGATGAGCACAAATCTTTCTATTTTAGGGGCTATAATTTTAGTTTCGAGTTTGAGTTTATGAGTTGTAGTTTGTATGATTTAGAATTTATAATTAAAATATAAGCTTCAGGATTAAGATTTTATGACTAATAATTTAGATTTTAATTATTAAAAAATAAGATTTTATGACTAATTATTTAGATTTTAATTATTAAAAAATAAATGTGTAGGCTTATATAATTTTCCTACGCAGCATGCGTATAAAAGAACGATTCATTTGCCATTATTCAATTTATTTGTATGTAGTCAATTTGAAGGGTTTTGAGGAAGATTTGCACATGCAAAGGGCATGATTTATGATTTTTCTGCTTTGAGTTTGTTTAAAGGGAAGGAACACTTGTTAATTAATTAATGATTCCAAATTTGACCAAAGATATGGATGAATGGCATGATACCGAGGGAATTTTTTTTTTACCTTTGGTCCTTTATATTTTGCCCTTCACCACTTATATTTTACCTCTCTCTTCACCTTTAAATTATAGCTCCGTCCTTGATGATACCAATCAAATCTCAAAAAAACACTACATTATATTACTATAAATCTTATATAATATTTATATTCATTATGATCTCCGTCAAATAATATCTTATGCATCATATGTCTCCATTTATCAAGTCATTTGGAGATGACTTTCGAATTTAACTTTCTGATCATACTCAATAGACACTAGTCAAAGGTTTTTCGGAATATGATACACCCGAGACTTTTAGAGTAACCTCATCCCAATGATGTATTGACTTTGACAAAACAAACGTTTAATCCACTAATCCACCAGCTAAGCTTATTAACCAATATATACGAAGAAAGTTATTAGTTTCCTCCAGATTGAACCTCATCTATAAATATCAATAAGATCTCGTCATTTTTTCTTATTCTTATCATTATTGCTATTATCACTATTGACTGCGACACTCCATCAAAATAAAAAAAAATTAACCGACTAAAGAGAGATAATCACCCTTCCCACAATGACGATAAACAAAGTGTTCAGGTTCATACCTGTAAAGAACTCTCTTTATCACCGAAAGGATCAAATACTCCACATTACCAAAACCTTGCCCAAACTCTTTTTTGTAACTTTTAGAACACTCTCAAGTCTCAACTCATTAGGAATCTCCACAAACAATAGTGTGGATCAAGAATTAAAGTAACGGTCCACAATAACCGTAATACATTTATTATTGTTCGTAACAACGATAAAATGTCGCGATAAAAAGTACGACCGTAATTACAATTTAAATCTTTAATATAAACCGTTTCTGAACACTCATTTTAATTTCGTATCGATAAATACACATTAGTTGTATAAAGAAAAAACATATTAACCAGGATCTAGTTACACTGATGCAATAAATTCTGAGATGTTGTTAGCTTCATTGTCAAAAAGGACCACGTGCTCTGTAACAACAGATTGTAGGGCAATAGGTTGCGTCTTTGTTTCATATTTCGACAGTTTTGTAATAAGGTTTTAGCTTAGGGAATTGATTCTGACAATTGCATGTAAGACAGTGAAATGGCCTCACCTTGTCTTTATAGTCGGCCGCCTCTTAAAAGCTAAACCATGTGCCACTCTACCCCCATCTCTTTCACCACGTTCCTCCCTCATCATAAACAAGTTCATGTCTTTCTGCAATTAAAGGACGGAGTTAAGATTTGAGGATGAGACAAAACATAAATATTTAAAAAAAAAATTCATAAATAATTTAATTTTAAAAAAATTTTATGTAAGACCAAAAGTAAAAAAATAAATTTTTAGGGGGTAAAAAGGGGCAAAACACAATTCTGTCACTATCTGCGATGCTTTTAACTTTTTTTTTGGTTAAATTAGACAGGCCGCTATTGATTTTTTAGAACGCTTTCACTTTAATCAATAAAATTGAAAAATATCCATTACAATTATTAAAATTTTAATTCATTTTAATTATAACGACTGCCATTGGTTCCATTAAGAATGCTAGCACAACACATTAAAGTTTTTTTTTTTTTTTGAAAACAAATCTTAATTTTTTTCAAATTTATAACCATAGCCAAGACTAAAATTTTAATGAATTAAATGATTAATAATTTAAAAGGAAATAATGCAGGTTAATAATTAAAAAAACTCTATCAATGAGAACTTGATTTAATGACAAGGTGAGACTTTTTGAGACCTTAAGTTAAAGTTTCATCAAACATACATGAATATTATATATAGATTCTAATTTTCTATTTTCTATTTTATTATGGTTTAAATCTTATTACATGTGATCTTGTTCAAATTTATTTTGATATAAGTTGGAATGTATTTCAATTGCAGTATGTCTATTGTCAAAGGGATTAAGAATATGTATGAATAGATACTATTTTGTAATCACTTTTAGAATATTAAAAAAATTAGAATGCATTTCAGTTATACTAATTGATTATAATTCCTTTTTACGAATTTGTTGGTTATTGTTTTAACTTTAAAAAGTTTTTAAAATTGTATCAAAATGGATAATTATATAATGTATTGGGGTTCAAATAAGATTAATTTAGGCTCATTATTTGAAAGCCCAATGAATCTCATAATTCAATCATATCGAGAAAGGATGAACCACTTAAATCTATCACCCTTTCAATTTGACTATCAACAATTATATAGAAAAAGGAGATGAATAATCAAATATTTCGATTGTTAATTATTAGCAAATACGAAATGTCTTTTGTTGTTTCCTCATGACATCTTTGCTAAATGGAAGGATATGTAGTTCTGCTTACATACTAACTTCATCATGCAAATTGAATATAGAATAAAGCAGTAGACAAGTAGCAAGAGACAACGCGGCCTTTGAGAAAATTTGGGGTCATCATCAGCTTCTACTGCTGATGGCTGATGGATGCTGTCAAAGCCTACCTTAACCTTGTCCCTTGAGTCTCCTCATATTTTATTCCGTTAACAAATATCCGTATACCGATCCAGCCCCGGAGGAGCCGTGAGTTCGTAATCCGAGATTATCGTTTTTCGGGTATGTTCTTTGAACCTTTATCATGTTTGGGTTAATGTTCTCATGACATGAGCCAATGAGTTGGGTCGATTCGTGATAATCCGACCAGCCAACTGTTGATGTGTATATACCACCGGTGCAATGTTGGTCCTAAGAACTCATCTCAAATGTCTGAAACAAATGCAATAAAACCTATATTATCGTATCATGAAATGATCTGCCATGAAACTTTATGACTCGATCCTTCGTCGCTTTCATAACTGTTTTTAATTTCTTAAATTCTAACCTTAAACATTAGCCTTAAGCCCTATACCTAACTTTTTAGTATGAGAGCATATATAGGAAAAAAGGACAGACAGGATTTCTATTCCCCACGGTAGCTAAATTTGAAAACTTTATTCTTTTCAAAAAAAAAATTAATATTCCAAGTGAACACCACCACCGTACTCTTGTTCCAAACAGGGTTTCATCATCAATTGCGGTCAAGTGGTCCAACAAGGGTCATGGACAACCCCAGGATTATGTCACATTAACATTGGTAATTAATGCAAATGATGATTTGGTTATATGCCTGTCATGCCATGCTCTTCATCGTTATTAAGTTGGAAATAGAATAGTTAATTGGACAGATCGGGTTTGGATCGAATTAATTCAAAATTATTTTTTAAAATCATCTCAGTTTGGGTTGATTTTTTTTGTCGTCTCAGTTTTAGGACCTTCAAGTTAGAATTTTGTTTTAGCAGAGTTCAAAATATAATTTTTTTTTTGAAGGTGGGGAATGATAAATTTTCGTTTAAAAACACTTACATTAAAGTACAAAACTCTATGAGTACTAATATACCCATTTGAAGGGCTTAGGTTTAAGATTTTTAGATTGCGTTGATACAGGTTCGTATCATTTTGAGTTTAAATTATTTTAAATTTTTTTAATTCGAACTTAAGCTAGATAGGTTTAGGTTAATTTTTTTAAATCAAGATCGAATTAGACATTAATCTGATAAAATTTCTAGATTTAAATTAGGATCGATGGGAAGAATATTTAATTTGAAATACAAAGGTGGTATGATGAACTATTTAACCTCTGACGTAGACAAGCTTAAACAATTTTGTGATTAAATTATTAATTAATTTAAGTTTTGATAATGAATTACTAAACTTGCTTAGTCGCTTTCAAAATTGTGCGACCGATGTTATATTTCATCTTTTTTGAAAGGGACTGAAAATGCCCTTACAATCAACTTTACCTAAACGACCGACTAAAATTAGGTTAAAAGGATACTAAAATTGGGAGAAAATTCATATTCGAATTTTAAAGACAAAATTGTTGAAAGAAAGAATTACGAACCTCGAATATGAATCATAAAATAGACATATACAATACAAACAAATATTTTTTCTATGATCTTTCAATATCTAATAATTATTTAAATTTCAATTTCAATTTCAATTATATCTAAAATAGAATCTAAGTGAGTTAAATTTAAATATTATTTTTTTGAATTAGAGATAGGGGCTGGGAATGTCCAAATTGGAACCGTGAATTTGATTTATTAACTCCTTCTACTTGACATCATTAAATCTCTTTTATTTTTATAATATTGATCGTCATAGTAGGTTCCTATCTATAACCCGATTAAATATTATCCTAAAGGCTGTTGGCTTAGATTTCTTTTAGGCCAGCTGCTATAGATATAAAAACAGAGGGTTCGGTTATATTATTACAATTACTATTAGGGTTTAAATTTGATACACACAAGCATGCCTATTTCTACTATAAATCAAAATTAAACTTAAACCTTAAAAAATTAAACCCTAAACTTAAAATTTTAAACCCTACAACCCAAACCCTTAAACTCTAAACCCTAAACTAAACTCCTAACCCCTAAAACAAAAAGGTCTGTGTAAACTATTAGGGTTTAAATTTGATACACATACTGTGTATTCAAATTTTTCTCTTACTATTAATATCATAAAAGTGGACATATTCAACCGTATAAAATAATTTTAAATTTAAATATTATAGAACTACTAAAGTTATAACTATCGTATTACTGTATCTTTTTGAGCATTTTTAATGTTATAGTAATATCGGTTAAATTTTGGTCGTTAATAAAACATACACATTGTACAAATAAAATTGTTTAAATAAAATTTTATAAAGAGAATATATATTTTTAACTGAAACTATTCCTTCAATTCTCTTATCACCCTATTTTCAATTATGTTTTAAAAAAAATCAGAAAGGATTGCCAATTTGCCATAGACATCCTGCTGCTGTCGCTAGCAAATAGCAATAATTTATCGTGCGTAGACCCAACTCTCGAGCCAATATTTAACGAAAGAAACCAAACTTGGAGATCATTCACGCCCTTGGGCGAGCCACACGTGCATAATCACATGTGCACAGGCTTATAGTACGTGTATTTTTTTTATTATAATGCGATATTTTTTTTGTTTAATCGTCAAATAAGTATTCAAATTATATTTTTTTCAGATAGGTGCTCAAACTATATTTTGGCCAAATAGATGTTTAATATTTTATTATGTGACTCATTTAAGGTTTGACCGTGACAGACGTTAATTTTTTTTCGTTATCCAATTAAAATCGAACATATAGCAATATTAAATATTTTTTAAATTTTATTTTTTTTTTAAAAATAAATTAAAATTTTAAATAATCTCAAAATAGTCTCAAATCTTTAAACCCCAAATCTGGCCACTCTCACCGGCGTTGGTCGCGTTTTGGGCAACGGAATAAAGCGACCTCCCTTCGATGAACGACCTACACACCGTTCATTGTTCGTTATGTTGTCGTTTGTCGTGGATCATTCGAACAAATCATTCGACAATTTCTACGTTTCTCACGGCGTCGATGGATTTCCGGCGACAAAATGATGGGATAAATGATCGCGATGGTCCGACGACGGATGTGATGGGTGGCGGCGTGGCAATCGGCAATGAAATCATGTCAAATCGGGATTTGGGTTTTGAGGTGTTAGAGATTTCAAGATTTGAGGCTTTTTTGTTAAATTTGTGGTTATTTTGCTTTTTTAATTTTATTTATTTTTAAATATAATTTCAAAAATTTAAGAAGATAACACGTGTCAGATAATGATAAAAATTATCGGACAATAACGGCGGTGCACCTATTTGAGTAATGTTGAAAACGTTAGACACCTATTTGACCCAAAATAAAGTTTAGGCACCTAAATGAAAAAAATGTATAGTTTGGACACTTATTTTACTATTAGACTTTTTTCTTAACCTTTTGACAAATCACAAACACTCTGCACACAAAAATTTAACTTTGAAACTCGATAAACAACATTCTCTTTTTCACTGAAACTATTCGTTAAATTCTTATAATACGTGTACTTAGATTCTTATTAGTTTCTTTTTTTTAATTATGACGAGATTACTCTATAAAATGATTGACATCCGGACATCTTTTCATATTCTTAACTTAATTAGTTCACCGTTCCTTATTATAGCACAGCTGAGCTCTACGTTCGCCCTTTACAGCACATCCAATCACTCCACTATCAACGGTCCATGTGATTCCACGTTTCACCCTACCCCACACATTCACCTTCAATGCTAAGGAAACCCCTTCTCCTCTCCCATGCTTCTATATATCATTAATTGTTTATCAAAATTCAAAAGCAACCCAAAGCTTTCTTACAATACAAAAATCATGTAATTTTATGTATATATAGTTATCTTGTTATTATTACAATTTATTCCCTTTAGATCAGAGTGTTATGGGATTGAGTTCTAAACAGGATCAACAGCAGCCGGAGCCATTGAAGTGTCCGAGGTGTGATTCTTCCAACACAAAGTTCTGTTATTACAACAACTACAACAGATCACAGCCCAGGCATTTCTGCAAGGCTTGTAAGAGGCACTGGACGAAAGGTGGCACTCTCCGCAATGTTCCGGTTGGCGGAGGCCGCAAGAACAAGCGGCTCAAAACATCGAACGGCGCCGCCGGTACTAGCAAAACCAGCACTGCCACGGGGATTCAATGGCAGGCGCAGCAACAACCACTTCCACCAACTTCGTTCTTGGGTGCTTCACCCCTTTGTTTGCCTCGAACTCGAGGGTTCGAGTTTCTGTTTTCGAGTTCGAGTCCGTTTGACACGACCCCGTCTTCGATATCGACCTCATTTCAATCACCGAGCTTCTATAACTACACTGCAGAACCAACTAAGGATCCAAATGGCACTATTTCACAGACATGGCAAGTCCCTATTACTAGTACTGGCATGATGAACATGGCCAATTTCTGGAATCCGGATGACATTGATGCACTTGTCTCTACCGATATCAACATACCGTGGGACGAAGATTACGAGATCAAACGGTGACGATAGAGGACGATATCAGTATCGTGTTCACTATGCTGGCATGACGATATTATCGATACGTATAGTCTCCAGGTTCTAGATGTACATTTTCTTGTACTCTTTTACATGTTAGGAAATATGAATTTGCATGTTAGGTTTATGATGGGACATGTCATGTATGCGATTTTGTTGTTGTTGTTGAAAGAGCATGTCATGTATGTGAAGCGCTGAGAAATGGGGTCACTTTCCAGCTATGGTTGGGCAAATTGAATGTGATGGAAGGTTCTTGTGGATATGCATATTTTGGGACGTCTGATTGCTTGTAATAATTTTGCATGGATTCGTTTTCTTCATAATTTATGACCACTTGTTTGTTTGAGAATCATTTTCTGTTCTTTGTCTGGTTGTAAAGTAGTGTCTTTCTTCTCAGCTGGCCATGTCTAAACTGTGTGCTTATGTTTTGTTTACTAGTTTATTAGGCACCAAAATCTTTGTTCCAACTTCCAACATTATTGTCTGCTCTCACCCTCTTAAATTCAGATCCACAGCATGTGGATATTGGGGCCAAAGTTCCTAGGCTTGTTTAGAAATTTTAAATTATGCTCTCACGATCGAATATAAAAAATATTCATAAGCCGTTTTGCCATCTTTACTATTATTATTATATGGATTACTATCTCATACACAGACGGTGAATTTTTTTTGTTTCCATAAGCGTCTTAATTTTAGGGTTTAGGGTTTTAGTTTGAGGTTTATAGTTTAGGTGTTTTAGTGATTATTAGAATTTAGGGTTTATGATTAAATTTTAAGATAATATGGTTAGGGATTTAGGTTTAACCAATAAACTCTAAATTTTAACCCTAAATCTAAAATTCTATTAATATCCCTAAATTCAAAAATACTCTACTTAAACTCATAAACACTAAACCCTAAGTGCATAGAAGAATAATTACCCTTATTATATTTATACTTGGTCATGATCTGTCTGGATAGAATCAGGATCACCCATAAACTCATACATCTCATAGACACAGTCTTACATACGGGTGATTATTCGATCGAGTTGAACTGTGTGTATGAAAATTTTGTTATGATGCTATTATCATGAATAGCAAAGGTATTGTTTACTTCGACATTTCAGTGATTGTGTACAAAACTGATGATGGAAATGGATGAATAATTGTGGCCTATTTATGGAAGACCTGTCGTTTCATAGGGTAAGAAATGAATCAAATAACTTATCATATGGCCTTTGATTATGTTATATATAGCTTCCATTGATGTGATAAGACTGAACTGATTGATGTGATGGGGACTGATTTAACTCGTTTCCTGAATAGCATGGGAACATTTGTAGGAAATCCAAGCACCTCTCACGGCTTAAAACACTGTGAAACAAAGGGATGTTTTGCATGAGTTTCATTTGTTGTCGTATTTTAGATTAATTGGTATTCATTTTGCAGAATGTATTTTTATTCTGTATATTTCGAGATTGAAATTATGAAAATTTTCTTTCAAATGTTAGAACCGTTAAGGAACTTGTGAGTGTCTAAAGAGAACCGATTCATATGCATCGATGGAAACATAGATAGACCGAAGAGTACTGGAGAGAATAATCGTACCTTTAAAGATTTTAAATTTCTTAATAATTTGTATAGTTCATTTGTATTTTTTAGTGACAATCGAATTTCATAAACTCTAAATAATTTGGCACAAATGTGATGCGTACATTATTACTACATGAACAAAATGAAAATTTCAACAGCACTATTTGTTCTTATTCTAATCATTGAACTAATATTTTGAAATAACAAATTAAAAGAAAAATATTTTTGGACTTATTTGAATATTGTAAAAATAATTCAAAGTCAAACAAACTTAAAAAATTTATTTCGAATGATTTCCAAATTAGCTGATATTTTTCAAAACAAGTATGATTCGCTTTTGCACTATAAAAACTGTTTTCCAAACTTTAAGGCAAAAAGGATCGATCCCAGCAAGGGATCGATCCCTTCATGAGCAGAAACGTTTTAATTTTACCTTACAGTCTCCAAGTGCAAAGAGATCGATCCCCAGGTTTAAGGGATCAATCCTTTTGTTGTAATGGTTATATTTTTTTGAAAAAAAATCAATCCCTTGAGAAAAAGGATCGATCCCTTTAGTTATAAATGCTGAATTTTTTATAGGTAACACCTATTTTGCATCCCAACGATTATAACTTATCTCTAACGGCTAAAAACTCACTCCACACTATATAAACACCCCAAGGACAATTGAAGATGGTGAAAGAACACATCCAAGCTTCATGATTAAGAAAAATTATCTTTAAGTCTTATTTCTTTATTTCTCTTGTGCATAGTGTACTGAGAGTGCTTATTTGTCTTTATCTTTTGTACTCTTGTGAGTTTAAACATTTGTGTAAACACTCATCTTGTGAAGTATTTAGTTTACCAAACAAAGGTAGTGGTGTGCTAAGGAAGAATTCATTATAATGAATTGAGAAATCGTTAGTGGTGTGCTAAGGTAGTGGATGTAGACTCGATTGGTAGTCAAACCACTCTAAAATCATCGTGCAATATTGTCTACTATTTTTTATTTTAGCCAATTTATTTGGGAAACAAATTCAACTCTCTTGACGATTCGGTTGATCGATTTCACGCCAAACACAAAGATTTACGAAATATGCACACATTTTTACCATTTCTTTCATGAGTTTTAATATGCTCCACGTTAGACTCGAACTGATTTTACATTGATGTCTAAGCTAACAGAAGGATTTGGTCAAAACAAATTCCAATATTTTGAAGATTCAATTATATAGTTTTGAAGCTTGGGTACCAACCTAAAATCCGCGCAATAGAGTAGGGACTTTTGATGAAATTAACTCATTATAATATCATAAAAGGATTTGGGCCTCAATTGCTGTGACGAGGTTTCTCTTTACTGGACCTTAGGCCTCAGTTCATGAGAAACAGAAGAACAGGTTCGGTTCCAACATATTTGATGTCAACTTCAGTATAGACTCACAAAAACCAGATTCAGACATTCGGTTAATTGTAATGACAATCATATTCCAAAAAAGGAAACTAATAAAACCTGGTAAAACAGGCAAAATTCTAAAATAGAAACCTGTTACATGCCATTCACAGAACATAAGTCCATGTCCATATCATCCAAGTTACTGTCTACATTAAAAGCTCTATGGTCAATTATGAATTAACAATGGAGTTACTACATAAAGAATACTTCATGTACCATATAAGTGACTTTCCATCTATAGGTTTCCCATCCGTATTCCGGTGTCCCTACCGTAGTTGGCCTTATCTTCACTAGCATTCGAGTAGCTGATGTAGTAAATCTCCGAGACTATGGCCGTTAGGAAAACGAATGCAGCCCCTGCTCCGAAGACACCCTTTCTCAATGTTGCACACGTTGGGGGATCGTTCAATAAATTCTTGTATTTGGTGTGATAAGCGTTTCGGACCGACCCTGCTAGCAAGCATACCTCCGCGATCAAAAAGAACACCCTGAAATATCAACGGAACGGATCGTTTAAGTGATCGGGAAACTAGTGTAAGGCATTAAAAAGGAATCGTCGACTAGGTTGCTCGAAGACTACTTAAAAACATACCAACAAGTGATAAACAGGACAATTGCCCATGCTCTAGACCCACTCGGTTTCATGGCCTTCCCGCAGCATAAGCATCGGCTCGCGACCATAATTATTGTCTGACTAAGCACAAGGAATAGGAGAGAACCAACACCTAAGCCAGTTGCAATGTCCTTATCGTAAACACAATAGCTTTCCCTCCCATCATTGCCAGTGGTGGCCTGCAAACAGAGAATGATCAAAGGCCTCGTTTAGACTACGATAAAACCAGCTTCTTCCATTACAGAAATCGTCACTTTCAAGCTTCAAAAACGCAACCATGTTAACGCCCTTTCCTTTTAAGAACTCGTACATAAAACATCAGGAAAGCAGCACAGGCCGTATAAGGATCCAAATTCAAAAGCAACATCGACGTTGTAGGATATTCGATTCGTAACTACAGAACATTTCTGCTGTTGTTGAAAGGAACATAGCCTATTATCTTAGAAGCAGCGGATACACTACTTCCATGACACTAACATGTGTAGTATGTTTGGGATCGAAAGACCAACTTCTTTCCCTCCTTAGTTGAAGCTCTAATTAAGACTACGACTCTCACGAGCAACCGACTGGCAAGACGCTCACATTTCTCTAGGCCTCGTTGTGCACCTCCCTCGCCAAACATAAGACCTTCCAATCCATATAGGAGACCTTTTTTCGCAATTATGGTTCCATTTGATCCATCAGGAGACACACGAACTGGACGATACCGGTATTGAACTCACTATGCCAGCACAAACACAGCCCAAGAAGACGAGAGTTTCTTGCCAGCTGATGGATCACGACAGTAACATAGCAGCATAGTATTAAATTGCAGCCGCAAAGCAGCATAACGGCGGCGTCGTAATGGTTTGCAAGATTAACATGACACTACAACCGTAAATTAGAAACATAGTGGTTTTTGGAAAACAAATCCGACCTACGACACCGCGACCGCATATGCAACCTCAATCTAATACTATGCATAGCAGCTAAATCTTGTTAGAACCCATCTTTTCAGTCAAATAGCTTGCACCCAAGTGCATTTAGCATAATTCAAAGCAAATCCTTTATAAATCAAGCAAATAGCTACAGCAAATCTTGAACTTTCCTTACAAAACAAGTAGCTTTTCACTTGCAACAAGAAAAAAAGGCCTAAACATTACAACATGAAACCAAAAACCCACTTAGAAAATCATAAACAAAACTTCTGGGAATTAGCATATCGAAGCAGGTTTATAAACAAAACTCAAACAGGCAAAGAGTAGTCCAAAAAAGTTAGTTTTTGTATGCATGAAATTGAAAGGAAAAAACTCACAGTACTTCTCCTTTGCTCAGCAGCAACAGCAAGTCCAAAAGCAATCACATCAATCACAAAAACCAGAGCCAGTAACAACGTTGAAGCCATAGCTAAAAGCAAACAAAAAGAAATCCAGAAAGGAGAAACAAAAATCTCAAAAAATTATGACCCAGAGAAGCAAAAGGGGATAGAAAAACGTAAGCAGAAGAAGCGTGAGAAAAAAGCAAGAATAACAAAGGTGGGGGACATTAGTAAATGCAGATCATATGAATCGGGTACTTTTAAACGCTTGTTATTTTGAAGGTTGCGTGGTTTTACTTCTCGAGAAAGTATTAAATTATTAATATAAAAATGCCAATTACGTATTTGAGCATGATTTGAGGATTGATTACGTTGGTTGAATTCTGTTTAATGATTTTGACCTCGTATTTATCCACTACAAGTAGAAGCGACCAAGGAAATGACAAGACAGCATTTTGTATTGGTGTTTAATCGGTTTTGTTTTTGCTGGAAACTTAGCAAGATTCGAAGTCGAATTTATGTGATTACATTACTATTTATCTAAGTTTACCTATTACATCATTAAAATTAATCCGTTTATAAATGATTGAAGATATTAATTTTTCTCTAAAAAATATTAATTTATTAAAAAGATAATATATAAACATATTAACTTAGATACTATTTTAATCTGGATCCTATAAAATGAATATATCATTTTTCTACTAAAACCATTCATTAGATTTTAATTTATTGTTATTTTAAATTCAAACTTCATTGTATATGAATATCATGATTTATATTAAGAGTTATATTTTGATACACAATATGTATAAAAAAATATTACACAATCTTTTTTAAGGTTTTTCTATACGTAACCCTGAGGGCTATATTTAAAAACTACTAGATTCATATAATTAATGGTTATTATCTTTTTTACACTGGAATCTACTAATATGCTTAAGTATAGATATAATTAAAACAAACTCTAAACCTTAATCCCTAAATACTAACACTAAAACATAAACCATAAACCCTAAATTATAAACTATAAATCTTAAAGCCCTAAGCTCTAACCCTAGATCTTAAACCTTAAACTCTAAACCTAACAGTAAAACCAAAACCTTAAACCCTAAATCATAAATCATAACACATCACACTAACTCTAAACCCTAAACACTAAAATTAAACCTTAAACCATAAATCATAAATCCTAAATCACATCCCAAAAGAATGTGTATAACAAAACCCTTAATTATATCTACAATTAAGCATCTTAGTAGATTCCATTGGAAAAAGGAAATAACCATTAATTACGGGAATCTAGTACCTTTTAAACATAGCCCTCAAAGCTGTGTATAGCAAAACTTTTTTTAAATCTAAATGTTAAATTATTAAATCTAAAATTTAAGCTCAATCATAAACTCTAAATTCTAATCCTAAATTTTAAATCATACGACATAAATCCCTAAAGTCTAAGCCGTAAAATTTAAACCTAAATCTAACAAGTTTGTCCATTTTTTCTTAAATTAATACTCCCTCCATCCCACTCAATATATCCCTCTTATGTTTTGAAATTGTCTCATTGAGAAAATCTAACAACTTTTATAAGGCACATCTTCTTTTCTACCATTTCTTTAGTTTTTTAACAAAAAAATTTAACTTTTTAAGGATAAATTTGTCGTTTTACTTATTTTACATCATATCTCTTACACAATTTTTTTAAAACTACGTGAATAGTCAACAAAAGACTTATTAAGTTTTACTTATTTTACATCATATCTCTTACACAATTTTTTTTAAAATTACGTGAAAAGTCAACAAGAAACTTATTAAGTGGGACGAAGAGAGTATATATTAATCGTTAATTTATCTATTTACGTATTATATTAATTGAACTTCATTACAATCCTATACAATTTGTAAATGATTAAGAATCGAGAAAGACATTGACATGCAGTTAAAAAGCGATTTGGTAAAGCACTAAAAAGGCATGATTATTGATGTGCCTCCATTAATAACAAGACAAAAGGCAATTCAATCATTGAAACATTTACACCATTAACCAATCAAGATTTTTTTTTTCAATTAATTAAAGTAATTAATTATGTCTTCTCACATGATTCTTTCCTGTAATAATATTTGATTTTTGTATTTTTGCAGTATTCAAATTTGATAGGTAAATCATCTATTTTAATCCGATATAATAATTTTTTAGTTTTATATGTTGTTGATATGTTCAAATAGATAATAATATTGATTTGTTGTTATTAAAGTAATTGAGTATTTATATTAAAAATTAATTCAAAAAAATATGCATTGGCCAAAGGGGTGTATCGCGTACAGCTTCGTTGCGACTGCCTTGATGTTTTGGTGACCGATCAGCTTTGCTTTGAATTGACCGGGTTGCATTTTGGTTTTATGGGCAGTTTGTGAGGTGGGGTGTAGGGATGACAAAATTATCGGTTCCTGATCTGATTTGGTGTGCCCCGACCCGATTAAATTTTTTCTTATGATTTTCGGAGATCGGGGCGGAGCGAGTATTTAAAAATATAAAGTCGGGGCGAGGCGGGTTCGGGTATGATATGAAAATTTCCCGCCCCGGTAATTTTTTATTATTTTTATTATATTTATAAGAATACCACTATATATAAATACTTTTAGGAGTTTCAAGTTATTTTTTTAGTTTGTGTTTATCGTAAATTTTTGTTAGATATTGTTCGAATTTTAACATATTTGATTCTAAAAGTCAATGATCGAGTTTATTTTTTAAAATATGTATTTTTTTCTTCATGTGAGTAATTTAATTGGTTTTATTTTATTTTTTATATAGTTTAAAGTATGTGAAATTTATATTTTGTAAATATAATGGTCGTTCGATCGAATCTAACATTTATCGTCAATGAAATTTAATATATTTTTTATATTTTTTGGTCAGGTCAAGGTCGGATTTAGAGTTTGTAAATCAGGGCGGGACGGATAATTATTATTTTATTTCTGAAGCGGGGCGGGATCAAATTTTGGGATTAATATATCGGGACCCGTTGCCATCCCTAGTGGGGTGTGAGGATGTGTTGCGTAGCTGGAATGTGAGGGGATGCATTGTAGGACTGTTTGTCTTGCCTTGTATCGTGGTGGCTTATGTAGTGGTTGGTTGTCTTTGTTGGGTGGTCTCGTGGTTGTTTGGTCCTTGACGTGTTGGTTTTTTTTTTTTTTTGTCTGAGACTATTGTTGTTACTCTTTTCATCCGTTTTAAGTATAAGAGTTTTTTAATAAGATATTCAATAATCGATTTGTATGATTTTTATCTTTAATAAAATCATACTATTGATAAAAAAAAGTGATTGAGTATTGGAAATTATTTTTACTACTATTCAATCATATAATCAAGATCATGCGGAAATTCAATTTTAGTTTAAAAGATTTGAAATTATAATTCGACCATGCAGACATGAAAATTCAGTTAATTATGTTCAATAGATAATCAAATTGTAAAACTTTAGCCACCGTACAAAGTTATCATCAGCCTTTAACTAAATAAGAAGGAAAAAAAGTTAAAAAAATAATAAAAATTTTATTAATTTAATAAGAAATCAATTTGTTAAATTCGACGGTGCTTACAAAGAGAAAAAATGGAATAGTAAATTACAATCTAAAGCTGAGGAGTTTACTGGTTCATCATTAAAAGTTTAAAACCACAACGCCAACAAAAGTAGCATTGATTTACAAAGCACTTGGAAACTTCAATACCAAAAGTTTCTCAAGCTCTATATATAGTTTATATGTAACGAATTTGATGTGAACTTTGCATAGGCATTGCCGCTACGGGTGTTGAGTATCGGTCTTGGTTTCATCGGCCAGTTCTCGGGGCAGCATGTCAGCATAATCATCGTGTCCTCCGGCGAATTTATAAACTCGGAAAGCCAACTGGAAAGCCCTCCATAGCATTTTGATGCTCCCCTTCTTTTGTGCTTCAGCTTTGGTTTTGGACCATTCATTTTCTCTCAACTTTACTTCTCTTCTCTCCTGGTTTTACGTCCCGAAAAGCAGGCAAAAAAAATCAGTTTTTAATATGCCAGAAGAATAATAACAAGATTAAAAAATGATTGAAATTGAGAATCGAGCTCACATTCATTGCCAATTCCATGCAGTTGGTTGAAACATCAACCATTGCTTCTTTGATTCGTACGAGAATTTGGAAGTCGAGTTCGATGTTGTGGCTCATAAATTTATTGGATTCTTCGTCTTTGATTCGCTCCAAGGCATCTATTTCCCCTTTAATCTGTACATAATTATATGGATTTTGGTTTGTTATGGAGAAATGCCTTAGAAGATAATGATTAAAATGGTTCGGGCGAAATGTACCTTGTTGAAGTAATGGTCAACCTTGTCAAGAAGCTCAGCCAAAGGGAGCTCAAACTTCCAGTTTTTTAGCACGGTGATCATTGATTCTAACTTCGAGTAAAGTGCTGAAGCTGTCCTTAATGCTTCCAACTTTTTTGTGGGGAACCCTTCAAACCTTGCTAGAACCTGCAATCAGAAACATTTTGAGGTTGAACAACGATTAATGAAGTAATAGAATCATCAGCATAGTGCAATAAAGGTCAATAAACGAGCTCAAATAACCTGAGTTTCATCTGTTAAGTTTTCAAGAATGGATTCCATATGTTTGTGGAACTTGAGAAGCCTAGTCATGTCATTTGTACCGAATGTGCTGATAGCAAGTTTGAGCTCTGTGATTGATTTTGCATATTTCTCGACATCATCTTTGATCTGTTGGAAGTAAGCTGATCTGAAACCAAAATCGAATTAAGAATATGATTAATCACTTATTTCACTGAATCCCTCTTGTTCTTTCACTGGAAATAAGGTTCGGGTGTGTAATGCACCTCTTTGTTGTCTCTGCTAATGCATCAGACATCCCTTGTTTCCCACTAGTGATGCTTTCAATGCCAATCTTTTTTTCACCAGATGATTTGCTTTGCACAGGAAATCCTTCAACTTTTCCCCTAAGAACCCGATATAGGTTACACATATGACTGGATCTCTTCAATTTAGTATTTGCTTTCTTGGGGCGCAAGGATTTTGTTGCACCAGGTGGAGGAGGTGTTGGCATTGTTGATGCTGTTCCAAGAGGAGGAGGAGGTGGCATTGTCGATGCTGTTCCAAGAGGAGGAGGTGGTGGCATTGTTGATGCTGTTCCAAGAGGAGGAGGAGGTGCTGGTGGAACTGGAAGTGGTGCTCCATTAGGCTCTACTTTTGGCCTCAGTGGGACTGGAGGTGGTGGTGGTGGAACTGGAAGTGGTGCTCCATTAGGCTCTACTGTTGACCTCAGTGGGACTGGAGGTGGTGGCAGAAGGGGGGCTCCTGTAGCCACTACATTTGTCTTCAATGAGGCCGGAGGTGGTGGCATTGTTGATGCATTTCCAGGAGGAGGTGGTGGTGGAACTGGAAGTGTTGCTCCATCAGGCTCTACTTTTGACCTCAGTGGGACTGGAGGTGGTGGCAGAAGGGGAGCTCCTGTAGCCACTACATTTGTCTTCAATGAGGCCGGAGGTGGAGGTGGAGGTGACCGTGGAAGCAGCAATGGTATTCCAGCTGCTGCTATATTTGTCAGCATTGGAAATGGCGATGGCAAATGTGACTCTGTCTCTACTGGTGTTGCTTGTGCAGCTTCTACATTTGGTTGCAATGTTAGGGGCGGGGGAAATGGTGGTCCTACTGATACTACATTTGGCTGTAACAATGGTGGTGCTGGTGGTCTTCCTGAGACAACATTTGGCCGCAACAACGGTAGTGCTGGTGGCCCTCCTGGTACTACATTCGGCTGCAACAATGGTGCTGTTGCTGGCGTTGGTGGTGCTAAGGATCTTATATCTACACCAATATCTTTTGAAAGCTTTGATGGCTGCATTGGTGGTAAAACTTCAGCTGATGGTCCTGCTGCTGCTGGTGGACATAATTTTATGTCTGTGTCCACGTCTGTTGACAACTTTGCTCGCTTTGATGGTGGCATAGGCAATGAAACTTCAGCTGATGCTAATGTTGGTGGAGGTGATGGTGAGGGAAATGATGATGCTGATGGTGGTCGCAACGATGATGGTAACAGTGAAGGCAATGATGATGTTGATGGTAACGGTGAAGGCAATGATTCCTTCAAGACCTTTCCGAACGTGTTTGCCTTCAGACTGAACTCTTTGTTCTCATACTCTTCATCGGTCATATCGAATTTCCCTCTCGCAATCTTAATCAATCCATTGAGTGTTGCCACTGCAATTTCAACTGCCAAAGTCGAAATGTATGAACAACGTAACTATTGCTAACATGTAAGAAAATCATTAAGAAAATTTACTACATACTGAGTTTATCGACACTTTTGCATTTCTCATTGACATATATATCATACTTATATTTGTCTATCCACTCATCGCTCATCTTTGACGCGTCTCCAAGTCCTTGCAATGCCTTGCAAAAGTATATCAACACCTGGTTGAGGCATTTCATCAAACAGTTAGCACAGACAATCAAAACACCCCATTTTAAGCTAAAATTATGAAAAATGACAATACCTGATCAAGAGGCAATCTTTTCAACTCTGAAATACGGAAATTGGGTATGCTTTCAGGGTATAACTTATGAAGATCTTTCACTGTCCCTATCAGCAACTGCATCGAGACAGATAAATGCTCTTGAAACAAACTTGGATGAAAGTATTTCCTCGGTCAATTATACAGAAGATAGGCCAAACACTAACCTGATCCATTGAAACTGATATATTGGGAAGTGGTAGATCAAAGATTTCTCTGAAAGCTATGGTTTTTTTCCTAAGCTCCATAATCTGAATGAAGTTGCATGTTGATGGAGACGATGAAGTTTCCTTCTTGGCACCTTTCACAATTTCCTTTTGATTCTTGGGTGCCTTAGATACCTCAAGCTCAGGAGGTTTTTGTCCCTGCAGAAAGTTACAAAACTCAAAACAATGAAGCTTAGTGACCGGATTTAAATAGGGGTCCGCAACCGTAATATGATGATCATATAATGATATTTGTATTGTCTGAACACCATAATATCAGCAATATTTATGTCCGCAATATCATATGTTCTTAAAAGAATAATAAACAATATCATTAGTCACTAAACTACTTTTGCTTTTTTATTTTTGTCATCAAACTATTATTTTTGATAAAATCGTCACCGACATTACATATTTTACCTATTTGGGTCACTAATGTTAGTATTATAGGAAAAAATATAACGTTAGTGATGGTTTTGCCAAAATAATAGTTTTATGACCAAAATAAAAAAATGTAAATAGTTTAGTGACCAATAGTGTTATTTACCCAAAACAAATTAAGACTGTGATAGCATCTTATGTCCGCAACATTAGTTTAAATCCCCGGTAACCATCAAACTAAACAAAGAAAGAGAAAGAAAATCCAAATAATTTACCTGGAGAAGTTTGATTGGCAGTTTCCGACCAAACAACATTGGTGATAAACCACAGAAAGTTGATGGCATGTTCAACAAAAGCTCCGACCAAAACAAAACCTGTAAAAACTCTTTCAAAATGGAACACAGTGAAAGTTGAAAATGTTATGGATTTACATGGAGATACAACAAGACAAGAGCAACTAATGTTTCCAAGATTTCATGACAGAACAAAACCAGTCTGGGTTTGCTGTGCCATGTCGCTGAAACCATCTCTAGAACAGAGAAAGCCCAAGGATAGAACAAAAACAAATGCAGGCTTATTTATGGAAACCAACTCCCCATGTTGTTCAAAACCTTAGCTTTGTTTTGTTTTTTGTTTGTGTTTTTTATTACAATTTCATGGTTTTATATGTTTTAGGTTTTCATTTTCAACCTCTTAACAAAAAGTATATAGTGGATTTCAATTGGATGGTTGATTTCCCATTTTTTTTACTAAATTTAGTTTTTTTTTCAGTTTTAACAGATTGTGGTTGTTGGTTGATTTCCCATTTTCACGATTTTTAAATAATTCCAAATTTTAAATAATAAAATATAAAAAACAATAAAATACGACCGTGCATGATCAAGTCCATAAAATTCAACAGGCAACAACTCATAAATACAAGAACCCAAAAAGTGTCCCAGTAAAAAAAGTAGACAATGTTCATCCTAAGGGATACAGGTTCGAATCGTTTTGTCTACAAGGTATATGCGCATTATCAAATGGTTAAGAATATGTATGAACAAATACTATCTTGTAACCACCTTTAGACCATTCAAAAAAAACCCTCATGTACACAAGTGCATAGCTACTCTAAAACAACCGTGCATGAATGGTTACGTTTGCTTTTAATCTTTATTTGTTTCTTTAATAAGTTAGAAATTTTAACCGAATTGATAGAATTTATAAGCGTGTAGGACTAAATTTATTAAAATATTATTTAGAATTAGGATCAACATGAAATATGTTCAAGTATTGAAGACTAGATTTTGTTATTAGGCCACTTAAAAAAGGTGCGTCAAATATTTTATTAACGATTACCTGATGGTGGCCAAAACAAAAACAAAGTGATAACTTTAGTGTTGATATGAACAGTCTTTTGTAGTTTGATGACCAAAACAAAAACATATTAATAGTTGGGTGATTGATGTTGTAATTTATCCAATATAAAACAATAAATTTAGATTAAAAAAAGGCTTTATTAAATAAGTGCATGAATTAGATCATTTTTAGGTACATAAATTTGTTTTGGTCAAAGTATATGTCTAATATTTTATTTCGTAATAATTTCTAGGATGCTCGTTAAAAAACCGGTATCCTCTATTGATGAGTTTTTTTAAGTTTTGATTTTTTTTCTTTTTTATCCATCTTGTCATTACAAGCAAAATCAAAATGTTTTAGACTATATTTTGAGAGTTTGAGTCTTGATTTCACTTCTACATATATCAAATGTGAATAATAACTCATAGATCAAAATTGGTCCAACGAGTATATATGAGTAGGGGTGTAAATGAGTCGAGTCTAGTTCGAGTAGTGCTAAGCTCAACTCAGCTCATTAAGATTTTGAGTCGAGTTCGAGCTCGAGTAATTTTTAACGAGCTTGAGAAATTTGAGCTCGACTTGGCTCGTTAAAAACTCGAGTCGAGTTCAAGCTTGATTCGAGCCCAATCGAGTCAAGTGTTGACCGATCTTTGACCGTGTCGGACTCGAGTAGCTCATCTGTCGCGTCTCATTTAAATCCCTATTAGAAAAAAAAAAACACTTTGATACACAAGTTGTGTAAACTCAAGCTTGTTAATTTAGGGTTTATGGTGTTAGTTTAGAGTTTAGAGATTTAGGTTGTTGGGTTTAGAATTTAGGATTTAGATTTTAGGCTTTAGGACTTATGTTTAGGGTTTATGTTTTAGCATTTTAGGTTTATGAATTTAGATTTTAAATTTTAAATTTTAAAAAATAAAAAATTCAGTATATTATATTTTTGAGTAGCTCGCGAGTTTTTCGAGTCGTATATCAAGTAGCTTGGCTTGGCTCGTTAAGAACTCGAGCCGAGTTCGAGCTCGAGTCGAATCGAACTTTGATCGAGCTTTGAACGAATTGAACTCAAGTAGCTCATAATCTGTCTCGTCTCATTTATAACTCTATATGTGAGTTCTCAAAATAAATGTGTTTTGGGTTTTATGATTATTTGATTTCTCAAAAATAACCAATTAATGAATTTTTCTCTTGGTCATTTTATTTGTTTCCTTAAAAAATATGAAGGAAAAAGAAAAAAGATGATCAAATGCCACATGTCACATATTTATTAATTAGTTTTTTATTTTTTTTACGGACGACCCGAAAATAAAGAGTACAATTTAAATATTTACTTTATAATAAAACCTAAAAATATTAAGAGAGAATTGATACCCATGTATTTTTTGAACTAAAATCTGGCTTACATTGTAAGGTTTAAGGTCCAAAATATTTCCTCATTTTAGGCCTATTGCATTTCATCAAGCAAAATGAAGAAAAAAACACGAGAAAAATAAATAGTAGTCAAATTATTTATAAACACTAATAAATAGTTTTTTTTAATTGACGAATAAATAGTTTTTAATGAATTATTATTTGATATACTAATAATAAATTTTATTTTTCAAATTCACTAGCAGTGTTAAGAAATTATCAGTGTCTCATTTATTTATTTTATTTTCTTGAAATATCAACTAAAAACATTCGATGACTTTTTGTTGCCCTTTTGGTTTTTCAGGGTTCTGTTCTGACTAATCTGGATCGACTCGTGTTATACAACATATGATTTATATTGTTGTCCCCTGAATTTAAATATTTTTAAATGGTCCCCTCAATAAATAATGTTAAGTTTCGCCACTGTGGGTGGGTTTCCCATTATAGATTTTTTGCATACGCAAGGCCTCGAACTCGAGACCTACTTAAGCGATACCAAACTACTTCCACTTGGACCAACACCTGTTGGTCGTCCGATGAATTTTTAATCTATTTGTGAAGTTTTTAAGTTCATTGTCGATGTATCAAATAATTATCTATTTTTAGTAACAATATTTTTTTCTAATAAAAATAAAATAGAAAATTTCAAATAAAACTTGCGTTTATAATGAGTTTTATGAATCAATCAACATTTCATTTTGACAGGATGAATTTAAAAAGAAACCCTAGTTTTTTTGAAAAATTAAGTTTTCTCTTTATAGCCGCCGTAAAATTTTTTTTATCTTTTTTTTGTTTAACCGGTGGCGGCAACGACCAGTCTTAGTACTGATTATCGCCCATCGATATTCATTATTTTTCTCGCTCTTTCATGTTTTGTTTTCTTAATTTTAATAAAAATCACTGCTCTTGTGATATACGTTTCTTTTGCCTTTGTGGCACGCTTTTCATTGATTTTGTCGTTCGTTTCATCTGTAGTTTAGCATGATTTCAACATACCTTAGCAGTCGTTTGGTGCTCGTATAGAGATCACAGTGCTAGTTTTCTGATATGACTCTGTCGGTGGTGATAGAAAAGATTTATCCCCGCTCGTTTGATGGTTTGTTAGCCGATGTAATCAGAATTGTGTAGCGAAGCAATCTGTCTGATAGTTTGGTTCACTCACCACTCCTTTTTCACCTCGTAAAACGTCTCGTTTGGCTAAAGACAAAGAGATTCATGAAGGTTTCTGGGTTTTGATGGTATGCTAATCTTCATGGAAGGGTTTGCTTTTCTTTGCACTCTTATATGAGATTTTTAGTGGACTAGTCCATTTTTTTCTGTTTTTGATGCATTGTATTTGTAATATCTTCCATGGTGTTTAATAAAATTCAGATGTTATTGTTAAAAAAAAGTTTTACGAATCAATCATATTCGATTTATTGGCTAATTAATTTGAACCATGTGACGTAAAAGCTCATTATGAGAGTGACATTTTCAACCCAATTAGTTTGCTCCATTTACAATGTCAAAAATCAGAATTCGAACCCATAATTTTATTTGAAAAACCTAATATATTATACCGCTAGACCAACTGATAATTTTCGAGATGCGAATTTTGTTCTTATCTCAACACATATCTATAGTCAAGAAACGATTCAAACAAGTATATAGGAAAACCGAGTATATATGACCAGAAACAAAAGTCAGGCAAAACTAAGGCACTGCTATCCAGTCTTGCATCTGCTTAAGAAGGACCAAATCAAACCAATTATTTTACAATTTCTTACAAATTTGATCAAACAAAATCAAACCATTTTAATTACATATTCTACATCTTCATTTCACCCAAAATAAATTCATATGTTTCAATTTAGACCCCATTGGTACTGCAATTAGATGACAAAAAGCCTGGTTTGCAAATATATATAATCAAATTTAATCCATTTTGATGTTGAATTTATTTTGTCAAATTAGGGCTTCGGTCCCTCTAATATGCTTAAACTCGAGACTTAGTCTATGTACTTTGATTTATCGTAATTTGATCTCTTTAAGCTCATTAATACAGTTAATTATCTTGATTAAAATGGTGGTTGTGATGTTAATTTTTTTTTTAAAAGGGAAAAATCCCTCCGACTCATCATGCATGAATGATTTTCATTAGAGTTGTGTGACCCAAATTTTATTTTAGTCCTCTGTTAGATGGTGTCCTCTGTTGATGCTCCTTCGACTGGTATCTTCCGTTGGGATCCTTCGATTGTATCCTCCAGGGTACGGAGGAGTTCAACACCAAACGAAACTTTACTTCTCCCTTTGTGTGTTCGATGAAGAGTATAAA
The DNA here is from genome assembly GCA_019671005.1 of Hibiscus mutabilis. Lineage (NCBI taxonomy): Eukaryota > Viridiplantae > Streptophyta > Magnoliopsida > Malvales > Malvaceae > Hibiscus > Hibiscus mutabilis. The sequence goes on from JAGYYJ010003122.1 coordinate 26,085, forward strand.
ACTTATGATAAGTAGAATTATTTTTTATGCAATTTTTTTCGTAACCAAGCAATTTTTTTTTTGTTGAACGAGCTTTTTTTAGAAAAAAAGTTCAAGTTAATTAGCATTTTAACTATTATAATTAATGATGTTAACTATTTGGACTACCTAATGACGTTATAAAAGTAAAGGCTAAATGCTCAAATAAGGGTCTAACCTTTCAAATTGTTAAACAAAGTCCTAAAATTCTCCAATACGCTCAAATATTGGCTTGTTATCTTGGGTAACAATCTTCCCTTTATTAATTGTGCAGATTTGAGAACATTGTGACCTTATTTGAGCAAATTCAAAAAAAGAAAAAAAAAAGGTTAAGTCCTTATTTGAACATATTAAAAAATGTTAAGCAAATATTTGATCATATTAAGGGTTAAGCTCTTATGTAAACAACTCCTAAAAGGTTAGACTCGTATTCAGGGGCGGAGCCATAAATTTATTTAAAGGGTGTCATTTTTTTAACGATATTAAAGGGGTTAATTATTTATAAATTGGTGTGATTTTATTTATAAACGAGAGTCATTGATATATATTTTTCATCTTTTATATGCAAATTATATAGGGAAAATAATTTTCTAAAATATTTTAAGGTGTCAATAGACACTCCATCCCTGCATGTGGCTCCACCCATGCTCGTATTTGAACATTTAGCCAAAAGTAGAGACCAAATTATGGTAAATCCCTATTTGAGCATAGTAAAGGGACCATAACCACAATTTGACCAATTTATTTAGTTGTATAATGGTCCGTTGATTTTTAAATGATATATGAAATGGAATTGTCGGTTATCATGATGATAACTTATTTAGTAATTTGAAAGTAAATCTTAAATAATTAGATTTGGTTTTCACTTTTTTGACGATTGAATTTGAAAATCTTTAGAGAATCTTCGTATTATGAAATCTTCGACCATCAAAATTTAGATTTTGAATTAGGGAAAATATCATTCCTCTCGGAGGCAAATTTACTTTTACCCTACATGTAAACGGGATAGCATTAAATCTCTTAAGTAAGGTCAATAATTCAAATCATAACATTGTTAATAGAAAAAAACGAGGTGGGAAAGATTGTCCCAGTAATGAGCTTTTGTAATATAAACTATCAGTTGGCATAGCGAGATAAGACATTAAGTCTTTCAACTGAGGTTAACAGTTTAAATCCTAATGTTGTGAATAAAGTAAACCATATTAATAAGATCGTCTTCATAATGAATCTTTGTAATATTTGATCTGAAGTTGTCGATCAATGAATCGAAAACTAAAGATTATAAAAAAAATTGATATATATTCTTATTTGAATATGAAAATATGACTATAGTCGCAAAAAGTCATAATATGCCTTCAATTCAACACTTTTGACCTACTAACGAAGCATTTATCTAACGGCAAACATATATATACTCAATCATATATTTATTATTAATTATATATTTAATTTAAGAATGTGGTTGAAAAATCACCTAATAATTCATGAGTATTGATTTCGGTGTAATTGAAGTATATTTTTTCTAATAGTATAAAGGAAATTACAATATAGTATATGTTTATAGACAGTTTTAATCCTTTGATAGTGCATACACATTTTACAGATAAAACGATTGAACTCGAGTCTATAATATTGTTTTACAGCGACCACTTGTTAGGTTTGTGTAATTGAAGTATCTGATTGTTGGTTCTTGGAAAATAATTATAATGATTTTTAAACTTTTTTTGTTAATTTTTTTTATAAATGGGTCGATTGTAATTACATTCTACATGTCAAATACATGTAGAGAATTAAAATTCTTTACGTTTGTAATTATGCACCTTTTATACTAGTAATTGCATTTTTGTAATTATTTGGCGGTTTAAATTATGAGTGTTTATAATTAGACCAATGATTACCTAAACGCCCAATAAGTTTAATATCACTACCGTAATATTATTATTTTTTATCGTCCCTTCCACTTTATTAACTTGCATTTACGTTTTGTCGGCCTAAATGAAAAAAAAATAAGAACCCAATTATGAGAAAAATAACTTTTTATCTCTAAATATGATTTTTTTCAATTTAGTCTATATTTTTTATTTACCTGAGTCTCGAACTTAATTGGTCGAATAACACCGACCAATTATAAAACTTATTTTGTATTATTGTACTACACTGATTATGTATAACTTTATGTATTGTCGGTGAATAAAATTATCTAATTTCATTCTAATAATCTATCGTCATTTTATTCATCGACAACACAAAATATAATTATACATTATCAGTACATCGGAGATTGACTTATCAGTTCTTTAAAAAAATAAAATTATTTATTTTTAAATCCAAATTCGAAACTACCATGAACCCCCACCTTGTTGGCCTTATTCATCATGTTCAAGAATCACGTTTTTTTTTTCTTTATCATTTGAGTCAATATTTCATACTGAATTACTCCTTTGGATTCATTGCCAAACTCTCAATTTCCATTTCTTTGTTTATAGTATTAAAATTGTTGATTTTCTACATAGTTGGTAATTTGTTTTTTTATAAATTTTTAACACGTTTATGAACATATAAAGTCACTTGTTGTCATCAAGGGGCGGAGCTCCATTGGGGCTTAAGGGACCTGGCCCAGTTATAAAATCAAGTTATTTGATAATTTTAGTTTAAAAATAATTTGGTTCCTGTAAAAATAACTATTTAAATTAAAAATATAAAAAATTATTAAGTAGGGGTTGAACTAGGAGTGTAAATGAACCAAACTTGAAAGCAAAAAGGTTTTGTTCGTGTTCGTTTATTTATATTGGAAGGTATTCATGTTTGTTTTGTTTAAATTTTTAATATCATATTTGTGTTTGTTTATTTATTTTTGATGGTGTTCGTGTTTTATGTTTAACGTTCATTAACATATTCATTTAACATTCATGAACATATTTGTGTAATGTTCGCGAACATATTCATTTATATAACCACTAACATGTTCATTTATATGTTTGCCAAAATGATGGAAGTATTTCACTAGTCTTTAAGCTCATTAGACTTTACGATTTGAACTCAAAAGTTCACCACATGTTCAATTTAGTCCATACATTCACCAATATTTAAAATGGAAAAAAAATAAAAGGAAAAAGAAAACCAAGTAAATGAGCTTATAAGTGAGCCAATAAAGAGGTTGTTCGTGAACATAAATGAATGGAATACACCTATGTTTGTGTTCGTTCGTTTACTAAACGGACATAAAAATTTGTTCATACTCGTTTATTTAGTTTAATAAACGAACGTTATACGAACGATTCACTAACAATTCATCGAACGCTCTGTTTATTTACACCTCTAGGTTGAACTAAAGAAGAATGAGCATGTATCCTTAAAATTTTTGGTCCAGTAACAATTTAGGTCCTAATAGATTTAAATATTAGACGAATTAAACCCTGGCTCATGAATTTTGAGCTTAAATACGTAATAAATCCTAGTATTTTTTAAATTCAATATTTTAGCCCTTGCCAATATTCAATATTCGCTCCGCCCCTGTTGTCATCCTATTACATAAATTAATAAATTATATCGTCACACTTGATTGGTGATCTGTTTGTATTACTTTTAATCTTCTTTAAGATTTATGACATGTCAGTAGACTTTGACCACTTAAAAATAGATCTAATTGATAAATTAATTTTTGAATTGTACCATAACTCATAGTTTACCCTAAGAGCTAACATCGCTAAAAATTGTTTAAAAATTTGAATCAATAAAAACGTGACACGTAACATCATATACGATATTATAAGGCAACAGTTGACACATTGTTACTAGCTATAATTTAGCGGCGAATTTATCATTTAAGCCAAAAATAAAAATATCGTATTTCTTGTTATTCGTCACGAATCAAATTGATTTTGGTTAGCTTAACTATGAGAACCTTAGACATTAAATGGCTTAAAGTTGAAACATGTGAACACACCAGTTCTTATACATACTCAAACTCGCATCTTCGTGCATATTATACCAACAACATGTCAACCGAATTAAACTCATTCGGCAATAATACATAATCTTTTATATACAAAACTAAAACTATTATTATGATAATGATAATTAAGGAAACAAAATGTTAATCCATGTATTATTATGGTAATTGAGGAAATGAAATTATTTTATTAAAATCAGATGTTCGAATTTTACTGTTGTAAATACAGCAAACTGAGTTAGGATGATAGTCCTCCATACTAAATCTTTGTAGTATCCAATTTAAATTAATCGAACAATATATTAGATATTGGTGATTATAAAAAAATCTTAAAAAGTGGAATTATTATTTGAGTCTTAAACATTTATGGCACAACTACTAGATGCTAATTATAGATCGAACCATGTGCCGCCCACGAATTCAAGTTTAAATTTCATTGTTAATCTAAAAAAATATACACTAGATTTTATCACACTCATAACACAGATGAGAGAAAAAAATGTGAAAAAAAATATTTTGCAGAATTTCATCAATAATGATTATTGGTGGAGTGGTAGAAAATTTATACTTAAATCTTACTAAACATATGTTTGATCATTTAAATATTATATAAAATATTATTATAATAATGTTAATTATAATCAAAACTGGAGTAATTTAATAATTTTAACTGATTTGGTGTTAGGTTAACTCGTGATACAAAGTTCCACCATGATTTTAATTATAGTATAGAAAATTGCTTAGTCCCCTACAATGGAAAAATTTATTTTATAATCCCTTAAGAAATCATGAAATTTTAAATTAGTCCATGATAAATTATACTATGGCCCAAAAAATTTGTGTTTACATTTTGACCCTCTAAAATTTCTAAATTCACCCACGTGAATATATATATATATATATATATGATAATTCACCCTTTTTTTCTTGTTTCTCTCGTAGCTTTATATATATATATATATATATATATATATATATATATATATATATATATATATATTCATCTATTTGAATTGGAGAGCTGTTTTTGTTCTTCTTTTTCTTCAATCACTTTCTCCTTCTCTCTTCTTCGGTCTTTGTCCTAACTTATGTTGTGAATTATTTTTCACATCTGAGTTATATACTTTTACTTTGTTTAATTAATCTCCTCTTTTCCGTATGAAAAAAATCGATGATTTTATCTTTTCGTGTTAATTTTCTCATATTAATAAACGCTCATAATCACCCTTATATAAATAGCTGATGAGTTGCTTTTAAAGGAAATAATCAATTTTTGTGATTAGTCTACTTCAATAAAAAGGGTAGAGTAGAATATTTCAAAGTTTCCATTTGGTCCAAATTATAAATATTTTAGTGTTATTAGAGCATGCAATATTCCTCGGAAAGACTGTTTCAATCCATATGCGAATATATGTAGAAATTAAACGTGTTTGAAGGATCATGCAAATGAAATAGGCAGAAAAGCATATAGGAGTCAAGCTACGAACCCTTTTCCTTTCTATTTTTTGTTTACTGTCAAACAAAATACCATAGAAAATTAAAAAAATTCTTAGCTTGAAAATAAAAAATTTTCACCAAATAAACAAATATTAAACCTATATATATAGGTATAGCTCTCAAGCTATAACTTCTCAAACAACTATCAAACAACAACATATCACATTAAATCTCCTCTTTGTTTTTAGCTTTTCTCCAAGGCAAAAACCACCATGCAGCAACGTTGTGCTACATCAGCTAAGAACCTGTGCCGCAAAATCCTTCAACCCCGAGCTCCGATCCGAGCAACGCAGCCGCCCATCTGCGACATCTTCATCAACCATAGGGGGATCGACACGAAAAGAACCATTGCCGGGTTGCTACACGACCATTTATTCAGGCTGGGGCTAAGGCCTTTCCTCGATAGCATGAGCATGAAGCCCGGGGATAAGCTGTTCGGAAAGATCGACCCGGCGATACGCAGGTGTAAACTCGGTGTCGCGATCTTCTCGCCGAACTACTGCGATTCGTACTTTTGCCTACACGAGCTTGCGCTGTTGATGGAGAGCAAGAAAAGGGTTATACCGATATTCTGTGACGTGAAGCCGTCTCAGCTTCGGGTTGTTGATTACGGGACTCGCTCGGCGGAGCAACTGCAAAGGTTTAGTTGGGCTCTTGAGGAGGCGAAATACACCGTTGGACTTGCATTTGATACTTTAGAAGGGTATTAAACTCTAATTAAATCGGACTATATCATTAAATTAGCTCTCCCGCCACTATTTTTCACCATCCACGATATTCTAACGAGGGACGCTGCTTAAAAGACCGAACAAAAAGGGGAAAATTGTTCTTTGGTCCTTCTGAACATTGAAAAACTATAAACTAATAAAATGGTAAAATTGCATTTTGGATCCAAAAATTTGTAACGACTATTTTTTTTTGGAAATGTAGGGACTGGTCGTGTTTCTTGAATACTGCAACCGATGCTGTTATTAAGAACTTGGTGGAATTGGAAGCTGAGAATTCAAGCAAAAAGACTACATATATTGTGTAAGGTCTTCAACAGGAACCCCAAATAAGTTGTAAAATTCTTTTGTTTTTTCGATCTCCCGTAGAATTATTCAGAAATAATTTAGGACATGGATGAATATTCTTTTGTAATAAGGTCATAGATTAAATAAATTTGTTATTTTTTTTAAAAAAAATATTTGTTCTTTATTTGAAGCTGTGCAGATAGGTCAGGAAATTTCAATGATGAATCTGGGCTGATACCCAGAAATTTAATTTCTATTTACAATGAGTAGTGGGGGATTCATTTTCCTGCTCGAAAATTTCCTGGAGATTCTCCAAGTGTTGCTTTAAACCTAGATTAAATGAACCGGAAGGTTTTGTTTTTATTATGTTATGTAATAGAGAGTGAGAGCGGTAGGAAAGAGAAAGGAAAAGAATCAAAGCTTATTCTATTCGGGTCAAATTTGGTTTTGGTCCCTCAACTTTAGTTTCATGATGTTTAATCCTTTACTTTTATATTTTTGTTTACTAGTCTAAACATTCAATATTGTTATTTTTTTATTGATGTTCAATGGGAGAGGTGATGGTCTTCGGTGATTAAAAGGGTTGATGATGCGGTGGATAAATTAACTAATCACAGTTAATTCTTTTTATTTGAACGGAGAGTCGTTGATGGTAGTGGTGATCATATTAAAAACAGTGACGGGCGCTTTGATATGTAGAGAGAAAAATTCGAGGAAGATTTATTAAGAAAGGGGTGAAACCTCCGTTTATTGTGGGAGAAAAGAAAACTATCCTTTTACCTTTATAATAATAGGATGACTGTTGACGATAACTGATGAAAGTTTAGATGGATCTCAGATATATTATTTTTTTTGAATATAGCCACTGAATTTGTATTATAACCATAGAATATATCACAATTACAATGCATTCAGGAAGAAAAATAATGGGACTAATCTACCTAAAGTTTCGTACAACCCAAAAAATAAAGAAAAGTGAAAAACTTCAATGGAGATAAGCAAACCATCAAAATTCAAAAGTTTCCTGAATCTCCTTGTCTCTATCCAATCGAGACGCATAACGAATGAAAGAGAAGTGGTGAGCGATTCAAACTATCAGGCAGAATGTTCCGCTACCCATAACTGATTACATCGGCAAACAACCATCAATAGAGTGTGGATCTAACTTTGCATGACCACCGACAAAATCATAATTAAAAACGAGCGCCGATTAAAATCTATGTGTAAGCAACAAACAACCGCTAGGGTATGCTGAATCATGCCACAATGACAGATGAAATAAAACCACAAAACAAAGAAAATATGTCACAAGGACAGAGGAAAACGCGTGTCACAAGTACAGAAAAAACGCGTGTCATAAAAGCAGAGATTCTTATTAAAAATAAAAATAAAAAAAAAACAAGAAAATAATAAACACCGACGATCGACAACCAATATCTAGGTGATTGCCGATTGTCGGCTAATGTAAAAAATTGAAGAAACTTGCCGGTGGCGCAGAGTTTTTAAAGAGAAAAAACTAGGGTCGACTCAATACATGTTTATTTTACATTGGTAATATTTTCACATATATTATTTATATTATCTAATTGTTAAGGTTATGATATTTTTATTTTTTTAAAGGCAGCTTCTATCATACAAATATCCATGTCAAAATGTTGAGCTAGAAGGGATTTTTAATTTTTCTAAAAATCATATTAATATTATAATTGAAATATTTAATGGCTTTAATGTTTATTTGGATTAGTTAATAATATTATATAAAAAATTTATGTTATGCTAAATTAAAGTAAAAAAAAAAGTTATCAGCAACCCGTTGGTCTAGCGAGATGAGGCGTTAGGTTTTTTAAGTAAGGTCGTGGATTTAAATTCTGACATTATAAATGAATAAAACTGGGTTGGGAGGGTCACCCTCATATTAGACCTCTGCAAAACCCGATCTGAATTAGTCGATCAATGAACTGAATACCGAGGGTTAAACAAAAGAATATTAAAAAAAACTAAATTTGAAATATAAGCATAATAGAAAGATCAAAATCGTAATTGGACATTTTGTTTTGACTAGAAATATTTGACTATCAGGCAAAGGAAAAAAGCTGCCTAAACCTGAAATGCTTAAAACCTTTCCAATGTGAAAGTCAACTGTTTTTAACTCTTTACTTGTAAGATGCACCAATATAAAATTCTACCGAAATTAATCTGCACTTAAGTTCTAATAAACTTGCTGTCCGCTTAAGTTAGTTAGATATTGGATTTATTCAACAAGTCATTTGGCAATGTTGGCAATATCTCGATCTTCAGCAGTGGCGGAACTCAACATTATATATTGAAGGCGTCATTTAAAACTATTTAAATTTATAAGGATAACAATATAAATTATATATTTTAAGAAATTAAAATAAAATTTTATTATCACACAACTTAAATTTTTTCAAAATTTTAAAGGGGCTCCAACTAATCCCTATTAAGTATCGCTCCTGATCTTAAACTTTGCGAGTTCTATCATATATAATATGTTTTTCAATAAGATGTTGGGTAAACAAAATCATTCGCCCCAACCAAACAATAATAATTAGTGGTGGACAGAGTTTTAAATTTCGGACCGGAACTGAGATCTCAGCCGAAAATTTTCGGTACTGTCGTCGTCCGAAATCGGTTTTACCAAAAATCACGGTGGGTAACGGATTCACGTCGCTAACGGTCCGTCGCGACCGCCATTTAACGTTAAACCGGTCGATTGCGGCAATAACGGGCCGGTATTCCCGAGTTCTGTACAATCGCTGCTGCCGGAGGAGGAAAAGAAGAAGAACGCTTCGGAGGAGGAGGAAGAAGAAAGAGGAGGACATGGGATTTAAAAATCTAGAAAAAATAGGTAAATTACATGGAGTGACATTGAACTTTTTAAAGTTCTCAGTTTGGCCTCAATACTTTAACCTATATTCAAATTGGTCCCTTAAACTTTCTAAACTTCTTGATTAAGCCTTTAAATTTCTATTTTTTCTCAATTAAGTCCTTACAGATTTGATTTTTTGTTAAATCTAGTCCTTAAACATTATATTAATTTTATTTTCTTTTTACTTAATAATAAAATTAGATTATATATTGAATATAAGTATTGAAAAAGAAAATCAAATAAATGAGAATAAAGACTTATATTTAAAGTGGTATAATTGTTTATTAATAATATTATAATTTTTTAATTTTTTATAATATGTTTATTATTAGTTTTTATAATATGTTTATTTAATTTTTATTATTTATTGATATTATTAATTATTTTTATTATAATAATATTTTTTAGGTTTATTCACATGTTTAGTCCTTTTATTGGTACACATTGTTTATTTAGAATATTCATGTGATTTTATTATCCAAACTAAATTAAACAAAAGTCACAATACAATCTAGAATTCTTTAAACAAAATCACTTTCACTTTCAAATTCATATTAATAAAAGTCCATAAGTGTTAAAAAATAATCTAAAAATTATTGAAATTGACTTTTTATAATTATAATTTTAATTAGTATGTTTTACAATAAATTGTGCAAAATTTTAAAAAAATCACGACCGCGACACCCGCAGTGACCACAATAGCCTATGTTATATCCGAAAACTCGATAACCGTGACCATGGCCGAGATTTAAATCCCTGGTGGTGGAACATCATGTGGCACTACGGGGACATCCCAAGTTTTATGGTTTAATTTTTATTTAAGCAACGAAAATTTTAAAATTATTAAAATTAAGTCTTATATACTCCTCAAAAAATTGGTTTAATTAATTGTAAGACTCTATTAGTTTTAAAGTTAATGAAATTAAGTCTTGCTCCAAATTTTTCTGGTTTAATCACCTTTTAGGACATTCCAGTTTTGAAATTAGTAAAATTAAGCTTTGACCCTCTATTTTATGATTTAATTCTCTTTAAAACCTTGTTAATTTCAAAGATAAACAATTTGACACCTCCTATAATTTCATCCTAATTTCTCCCCTGAAATTAAATGAAAAATAATATATTTTCATTTATCATTTTTAACCTGAAGTTTCTCCTCTTAAGTTCTTTCTATCAATTTTCATTTCTCTCTCTAGGAAATATAGTTATGGTCTAAAATTGACATGTAAATTAATGTCAACGTTGACAAAATGTAATAAAGGGAAAGATCACAGGGTTGACTTTAAGTGTTGACAAAATGAGTGAATTTTAGGGTAAAACCTTGTCAAATCCTTCAACGCAAGCAATTTAATTTCTGAGAAATGATGGGTACAGTTCTAGGGTTTTGCCTGCTTTTTAGATTCCATTGTTTATTGCATCAAAGAAAATAAAATTCAAAGCACGTTGCCATTATTTTAATTTCCAAGCTTGTTGCTGCTGACGCAATGACATGCACACATATTATTAAAAAATCCAAAGTGTAATGTTTAATTTTCAAGGTATAAGGTTTTAAAATTTCTGAGATTTTAAATTCGAATTTTATCGTACGTAAATATTATATGTGGATTTGTAGTTTATGTTTTATTTTGATTTAAATTTTACTATGCCTGGACTCTTCAAATATTAATGTATTCCGATTATTAGCAGGAACTAAAATTTAGGGTTGAAGGATAAAAATATAAATTATAAAAAATGAAGGAACAAATTCATAATTAATCTATTTTAAAAAAACACAAAAAAAAAGTAATAAAAAAAAAACTTGTGGGCCGGGGGCAGGATCCCCTCCCTGCCCATGTAATTATGTCCCTGGTTATTAGTTCGATAATGTTTTTAATGGTTAATTTTAGTGATAATTATTCAAATGTGTATTATACTCGTTACTTCGGAAAAAGTTTTCTAGCATCCAAATTCTGCCTCCCGTCCCCATACTTTTCGAAAATTTGAAATTTAATCCAATGCTTTTATTTCTTGAAATGTTATCTCTTTACTTTGTTTGATTTAAATATTAAAATTCAATTGATAACATTGTTAGGTGCCTTCCGTTAATTTTAAATGATTTAAAAATTAAAATTTAATCCCTAATTATTTTTAGGAGTTGAGAACTTAGGTAACAATTAACATACATATTTATGATTTGATGTTTTTATCAAAAAAATAAAAAAAATGACTGTAAACAAGTAAGGGTCTATCGCTTAGTGGTAGAGTATTTGACTGCAGATCAAGAGGTCACCAGTTCGAACTTGGTAGGGCCCTTGTAAAATATTTTTAATTTTTTATCAAATAAAAATGCACTCAACTTTTGATGACTTTGAATTTCAAAATTCTTTTCTAAAACTCTTTATCATATGTAGGGATGGACCGAGTACTGGCGGTCTCCCTAAAAATTATTTAGAAATTTTTTATATATTTTCTATTGAAAATTTATTTTTGACCACTTAAAGTTTTATAAAAGTTCCGCCCCTAAAATAAAGTCTTGTGTCCGTCTCGATCATCTGATTGTTGGGTTTATTTATCTTTTTATTCCTTGCTGTCTATTTGTTAGTTGACATGGTAAATTTTGCCTACTGCGTTGTGTTCTGATCTAATGAATCGAAGAATCCTTGCGTGTGTCGCAACCCGGCCTGACCCGTATGATAGCATAAGCAAGAATTGTTCCCATGACTCGGTCGGCGCGGACTGAATCAAGTCATGACATAAAATTTGGTTTAGTGTTAGGAGCATAGGATTTTAACATTGAAAACATCGAACACATAAATGTTTTAAGAAAGTTAATTTTTTATATTCTTACATTTTTCCTCCAAGAACAACGGATGCTATTGTTTCAACCGGTTTAGCAGCACTCGGATTCAAGTACGTAAATCTTGGTATGAATCCAAAACCAAGTGTTTCTTTGTTGTTGACAGATTTCAATACTGTAAAGCATTTGAGAGTTCGAAAACTTCGTTCGACCTCTGCAGTAAACAACCTGCAGTAACAAAATGCCGGCCCGCTCGGGCATGAACATCAAGATACAAGAACGTTTGCAGAATCTGCTTAAATACAGGATTCTGGTTAATGTGGGTGCTTCATTTTTGCAGGGGGTAAACTACTTGAAGTACGACAATGGCCATCACGACCGTTTGAAACCTCAAACGAGGTAGACTCATTCGTCACTCAAGTTTATTACGAAGTTAAGAACATCCAGTAATGTGACATATGATTTTGTTTATGAAAGATATGCTGCAATGAGTGGTGCATTGAGAAATGCCGGTCGACCAATCCTTTACTCTTTATTTGAATGGTATGTGCAAATGAAGTTTATGTCATTAGCTTTCAACAAACATTCACAAAATTGTCTGTAAAACAGAACGGTACTTTTGTAGGGGACAAGAGGATCCAGCAAACAGACTCTGTTATGAAACATCTCGATGCTTGTTCATCTTATGTTTGATACCGTTCCATTAATTTAAGCCGTAATTTCGAATTCACACAAGATCCAGACATGCCGGAAGTGAGCAACGATATATACTCGACTCAATCGAATGCTCACCTCTAAATACAACGTGTTACATATGACTTTTTTACTAATTATGAAAACCAAATGTTTTCTTACAAAATTAGGTATTGTTCACACGCATATGTATGTCTCGGATATACTCCGTAGATTAGTACCAAAGACCAAAATCCTTAAGGACTTAATCGAGAGGAAGGAGGGGCTTCCCCCAGGAGAAAAGCTGAGAAGAAGGCCAGTGACCTGCTTGGTTTGAAGCAAGGCACTGCATGGCCAGCTCCCCTAAATGTTGCAAATGTTATTTCTTTGCAGGGACGGACCTAGGGGTGCTGGGGGCAGCCACACCACCTAAAAATTTCAAGTTCCCCTATATTTTATTTGTATTTTATATTGATATCTAATTCTGCACCCTCTAAACACTTGTAATTTTGCACCTCTACATTTCAAGTTCCCCTACAGTTCTGATAAATCAGTCTTTAAACTTCGAAATGTTTTATTTGAGTCCATAAAATATCGGTGCAATATTAATCAGGTCCTTCCATCACTATCGTCATTAGTTTAGGCTGACATGGAACATATTTAAAACACACCACATGAACGACTTAGATGTTGTAACCTTTTGATATTTTAGTGGCATCATCTGTTTTTTTTTAACATGTTAGATTTAAGATGTATATACAATAAGTATAAACATTTTACAATTTGATGTGCGTGTGCTAAAACACTCCAAGTCGTATCCGAACCGGGATTTAAAGCCTAAACTCACGACTAAGCTGATGAAAGTACCTGATTTATATTATACATGTACTTTTACTTTGAGGACTAGTTAGAACGTTTTTAAAGCTTAGGGACCAATTTAAAATTTGAACGATAGTTTGAGGGTGTTTGGTGCAATTAACCCAATCATTGCAAGATCTGTGTAAAGCATTATTTACTTGCAGATGCTCCAGTTCCTGAGATGATGTCCATCGCTAACATGGAGAGCCTTTTGAACATCCAGTCTATTGTAGAAAGCTTTTACATAATCATCAAGGCATGGATCAAAGCCACCCAATACCCTTGGCATCTGATATAAGAAAAAAAATCCATGAAAATCACTATGTTAAAACTCATCCCAAAGCTATGTTACTCGGATTCGGGTGCAAGTGTCAGACACATGTATGTATTCGGCTTGGTCATATCTCCATATCCAAATGTCAGATTCATGAAAAATGAAGAGTTCAGAAATGGAGCATGATGTTGGATGTGTTGGATTAAAATTCATAATAGTGGGCACATATGTATAATGTATATTGCTATTTTAAAGTATGACACAAAATTAAGTGACCAATTATGTTAGGCGTGTCATGGGTATTAAAATGTCATGGAAATAAAAGTGTAGATACCATAAGATGTATTTATAATTCGATGAGGGGCAGAGTTATAAATACTTAATAGTTGATTATTAAATCAACTATATAAAGAGGTAGTGGTCCCCAAGAAATAAGTTAACTTGTTTTTTTCTCTCTTCCCCGTCGAGAGTTTTACATCAAGAGAAAACCTATCTTCTTGGAAGATCACAACCACCTTTTAGGCGATCTTCATCAAAAGATTCAAGGTTTTCATCTATCAATTAATTGTGCACGCTTCGCATTCGATTTATTATTCTTGATGATTTGACATGATAGATCCTGGGTTTAGATTTCATATCTGTTATGGTTTAATTCTAACAAGTGGCATCAGAGACTCGTCATGTTTGAATCATTGAGAATCAATTATGGATTTACTTTGAATTATTTATTATTAAATCTTCTAAAATCAAAACCCTAAGTTTGGCGATAAAATTCTTATGTTTATTTGTTTCAATTATGCGATGGAGATTTTGTTTTGTTTTCCCATGCATTAAGGTGTGATATTTGATAACTTTTTGAATTCAGTTACTATTATGTGCGGCAAACCTTAATTTGGTTAGTGTCAGTTTAAGATTTACCTTATGGCTTGATAAATGTTGTGAATTGAGAAAGTAATTCACTCTGGATTCTGTTCTAAAAGTGTGTTTTTATTGATTTCTTTATGACCCAATCGAACAATCTGCTATTGAAAGTTTCTTGTTCTTTTACCTTCAATTAGAGTTATATTTTGGTTTCTGTATTTCGCTATTAATTGGTGGAATAATTTCTTGCTGTTGAGGTTGCTTATATATATGGCTCACACATATATGCTTTTAGTTGGCCTTACTTCATATGTTAACCTGGTTTAGCAACCATTTTATTCTTTTTTTTCTTATGTATGATTTTGGAATAATGAAGTTACATGTTGTTACATCGTTTTTATTTAAGGTTCAATTTATTAGGTTAAATGTTGTTTTGGTTTTAGAAAGCATGCCATTAATTTTATGAAATCCATATTCGATTCGGTTTGATCAAGAATTTCAATTTTGATCGTCAAGTTATTATGCATGTTAAAGTTTCTTGAGATCACTTTTTGAATTATCCATTTATATGATATATATATATATATAATTTAAGTTAAAGATTGATTATTTTAAATTCAAGTTTTATTTTGGTAAATGCATGCTTAAGGAATTTTTTGAAAAACAATCAAAGATTTTTGTTTTGTTTTTATTTTTATTTTTGATAGCCCTATTCAGACAATCTTATGTTGGGTTATTTTGGAAACTAAAGTGTTATCAGAAATTTCAGTTTTGACTGTTACATAATTTTAAATTTGGATATCGGTACTTTATGTTATATATTTTGAGATAAATTAATTAAAGCATTAAGTCACCAAAGTGACCTCTATTGTGGAAATTATTTTATTTTAATATATAGAAGGTTTTGTGCATGTAAGTCGGATTATGTTAGTATTAATTGGCCCAAAGGAAGGTTAATAATTAACATTATTACATGTGCAAATGTGGTAATAAACATGTGATAATTATTCAGTTTTATATGTGAGCAATAAATCGGCCCAAAGGAAGATTTTTGTTTGACATGTTCTTATTATCAATGTTTGATTACTGTACCAAGATATCACTTACAAGTTAATATTTTGTCCAAAGATGAAATATTAATGGAGTGTCCGGTATCTTGATATGAGGTTTACCTTTATTCAAATTTATTATTATTTTGGTTATCTTTTAATTTGATTGAAAGATAAAATTAAGACAAATATTTTGAAACAATTAAATTCATATTTTGGCTTCAGATGTCTAATATTTTAATGGATTAATTGAAACATAATGTCACCAAAGTGACCGCTTTTTGTGTAGATTAGTTTATTTAAAATATTAAGATAATTATGGGTTTTTGTAATTCATGCGTTTATTAATTGGCCCAAAGGAAAGTTAATATTTGGCAGAATTACAACGACAATTGTGGCGATAAATGTGTGACAATTATAAGGTATTTTATGTAAGCAATACGTTACTCCAAAGATTAATCTATTGTTTGACATAGTCTATTGTCAATGTTTGATTGCTACAACAAAGAGTACCGCTTCTGATTAATATTCTTGTCCAAAGACTTGATATTAATGTTGTGCTTGGTATCTTGAGGGGAACTAGCCATTATTTTGAATTTATTTGTTTACTTATGAATATTTATGTGAGCTTGTTTTTATTTTATTTACTTATTTTTGTTCTATATTTAGGTAATTTATCTTTCTTTGTCACAATATCATTAAATACATTCTACACTCATATTTAGTGAAACTAGTTTCAAGGAATAGAAAAGACACTTACATATAGTATTTGGTTGTATGAACATAGACTTTGCACTAAGGGAAGAATAACTTGCACCTCTCACCACGGTAAGCACCCATAAAAGGAATTTTGAGAGGTGAGATTGTTAAAATCGCACGAGTCTAATGATCATAAAGAACAACATTCTATAAGTCTTTAGGAGCACAAATCTAAAGAGATTACTCATATTAAGGGTTTCCTTGACGAAATTAAGAAATGATTTACCCAAAACATTAAGGTTAAGATGACATCACTTATGCCTTCTTTGATGTCTATGAAGTATAAGGGTCAAGGAAATGTGAGGAAGTACATTATGAAAAATGTTTAATATTGCTTCAAAATTTAAGGCACATAAGATCAAACTTTCTAACAATTGTTTGTTCTTATGATTTTGGTATCGCTTCCTATACAGTTTAACCAATTCAAAATTAGTTACAACTGTCAAAAGGAGAAATAGACTTTAAATGAGCTTATTTCTAATTGGGTTAAAGAGGAAGAAAAGTTGAAGCATTATAAGTGTAAAAGTACTCATTCGATTAGTGCTCATTTAGTCAGTGTCTCTAAGAATAAGGGCAATAAAAAAATATATATTAGAATAAAGTTGCTAAAGGTCCAACTCAAAAGAAACAACGATAAGTTACAAAGGGTTGATTCTTTTGTAATAAGTTAGGACACATGTGAAGAAATTAAACTTCAAAACCAAGCAACTACTTCAGTTATTTTGAGTGATCCATGTGTTGTAAGTTTTATGATCCCACAATTAGGAATTATTTAAGGAGAGATCTATAATTTTTTTTTAGGATGTTGAGTTTGGAGGGAGAAATAAGGTTAGATACATTGATTTTGAGGAGAAATTGGATTATAATTTAATTCATACTATCACTTTTGACGATGTTTAGGTTTTCAAACCTATCATTAATCAAGAAGTGAATCAAGTACCTCAGCAAAACAATGTTGAACAACTCTCATTCAAGATAAGGTAATTGTTTTTAGAAGAACAAACTCAACAACCTCAAAAACAAGTGTCATTAAAGATATCCAAGAGAGGAAGGAGAAATACTATTCTGGATTATTACTTTGTATTTCTTCAAGAAAATAAGGATAATAATGGAATGATAGAAAATGATTCATTCATTTTTTATCAAATCATAAAAGTTCTGACTCTCAGAAGTGAATTGATGTCATTCAAGAAGAGTATAATTTTATGCAAGACAATAAAGTTTAGGAACTTGTCTCATTACATGAAGGTGCAAACCAATTGGTTGTAAATGGATATTTAAAACCAAGAGGGATGCAAATGATAATGCTTGGACAAGTATAAGGCATGTCTTGTATTTAAAGGATATACTCTAAAAGAAGACATTGATTTTGTGGAGACTTTCTCTCAAGTTTCATTGAAATACTCTTTCAAGATAATCATGACGCTTGTTTCTTATTTTAAACTTGAGCTACATAAGATGGATGTTAGGCTTGTGTTTTTCAATGACGACATTGAAGAAATGAATTATATGGTACAATCATAGATTTGTGTCTAATGATACAAAATCAATGATATGTAAATTAAATAAATTCATCTATGAGCTTAAGTAGGACTCTCATTAATGAAATTATAAATTTCATATTGATTATTTCATTCGGCTTTGAGATAAATTTGGTTGACAATTGTATATACTACAAGTTCAGTGGGAGTAAACCAAGTGATACTCAAATTGCTAAAGAAGACAAATTTAGTCTTACTCAATGCCCTAAAAGTAACCTTGAAATTTAGAAAATACAAAAGATTCCATATGCATAAGCTATTTGAGATTCTAATTTATGCTCAAGTATGTATGCGTTTGGATATTGCGTACATTGTTGGAATGTTAGATAGATATTTAAGCAATCATATTATGGATCATTGAATAGCAGCCAATAGGGTTATGAAATATCTTTAGAGAACAAAAATTACATGCTCACATATCGAAGTTACGTAAGTTAGAGATCATCAAGTTTACAGACTTGATTCTATTAGAATATTGATGCAAAATAATTTTGTCACATGGGCTGCTAATTATAGATTGAATAGAAAGACCACTTGATTATTTTGTGACAATAAATATGCATTCATTTATTCTATGAACAATAGGAACACTAATTTGAAGCACATAAATATTAAGTTCCTAGTTGTTAAAGAAAATTTGAGTGATTGTGTGTCTATAGAGCATGTTGGTACAAACTCATATTTTTGCGCTTATTAAGAAACTATCACCTAGGTCTTTCATGAGCACACTACTCATGTGGGTGTAATGTTATATAAAGATATACAGATTTTAGTGGGAGTTTGTAATTTTGAAAAATGCTCATTTGGTTTAGACACAATTTGGTTACTTCAGTTTAAAGTTATTTTAAGATTATTTTCTGCAGAAATAAAGTTCTTTTGGTTTATGCACACTCTGAATTCAGTAAAGTTTGATCTCACTAAGGTTTAGGAGGACCAGTTGGAAATAGACATGTTTGGTTCACATTTCATGTAATTTTCCATGCTACGCGTCCATGATTGCTCTATGTCATTTGACTATATTTGTATACGTGACCATTGATGGGTCTTGTCACGATTGATACGACAAAGGCTGCTTTGATCCTATATCGATATAGTTGATGGACGAGATTGTTACAGAATACCTATTATATAATAGCAAATTTTTGAGCTCATAAGGTTATACATTTGTCAGGAAACATATGTTGCCCAAGTGGGAGATTGTTGGATTAAAATCCATAATAGTGGGCACATATGTATAATGTATATTGCTATTTTAAAGTATGACACAAAATTAAGTGACCAATTATGTTAGGCGTGTCATGGGTATTAAAATGTCATGGAAATAAAAGTGTAGATACCATAAGATGTATTTATAATTCGATGAGGGGCAGAGTTATAAATACTTAATAGTTGATTATTAAATCAACTATATAAAGAGGTAGTGGTCCCCAAGAAATAAGTTAACTTGTTTTTCTCTCCTTCCCCGTCAGAGAGTTTTACATCAAGAGAAAACCTATCTTCTTGGAAGATCACAACCACCTTTTAGGCGATCTTCATCTATCAATTAATTCAGGTACGCTTCCGCATTCGATTTATTATTCTTGATGATTTGACATGATAGATCCTGGGTTTAGATTTCATATCTGTTATGGTTTAATTCTAACAGGATGAAGTTCGTTTCAGCTTGACTTGGTATGTTGATTGGTCATCTGAAGCAGCAGTGTCAGCAATGCAGACTGGTGTATATAGGCTGCAAATATCAATTTCCTTGTACTGTTTGAGTACTTCATCCACTGCTTGGGTACAAAATTTATTGCTCCATGTATCATTGCTCATAAAATCACAGCTCTCACTGATTGTTCTGTGAGTCTCATCAGATATCACTGCATGGCTCCATGCATAATCCACCATGCCTCTCCAGTCCTCAGTATCATTTGTTTCTGGATTACCTAACTGTTCACAAGGTACGAACGCAGAAATATTTTATGTTAGGGGTGCGAACTTTTATACTTAGTAAAACTATATCGGAATTTGAAAATGTCTAAGTGTGACTGCTCCCTAGCACCCTTCGATTTATCCCTGGTTTACAAGTAGAAATTTTCAGCTCCCAAGCAAACAAAACAACATTCTCGTAGTTTAGTGTGAAAAAGTATGTCCAGATTGACCATACCAAAATACCATTCAGCTCAATATAAAGTGAAGGATCCATGTTGTTGTCATAAATGAGCTCAGCCAGCTCTGGTACATATTTGCCTGTGAAAAACAAGTTGAGGATCAATCTATTGAGTTAAAGTGTCACGACTCAACCCAACTTTAATGGCCGTGTCGTGAGAGCATAATTTAGTATTGTTCTCTTCAGTGGCGGATCCAGAATGGTTTTTGAGGATGGGCACAAGTCAAAATATTTTTTAGGGTGGGCACAAATCATAAAAATCTCAAAATTTCAGGGTGGGCCAGCGTGGCTCCGCCACTGGTTCTCTTTGAGCATCCATATGTCGTTTCAAAGTTTTGTCACCTTTCACTATCCGAACCCATCGGATCTTTAAAGGTGACAAAATCTTATAAGACCTCTAGGTGCAGAAGTAATTGTTAAAGATTAATACCTGCATAGCGTTCCCCAGCAATGTAAAAAGTTCTTGTTCTGTATGAGGGAAACTTCAGGAACCACTTATGCAGGAAAGTGTAAGCATCATTTGTCGGTGTAAGTAACAAGCACAAATCAGTTACAAAACCTTATAAAAAAACAAAATATTTTGTGTTCAACTCACCTGTAAACTCATCTCCTATTGTAATCAGTAGAAGTATTTGAGTATGAAAATCCAACTCCAACTGGAGATTCCAGGAACAACATATTGCTTCTGCATCATCATATAGACATCTAAAAATCCTTAATATTCGAATTCGATTAGACCATTGCATAAAAGAGTCAGAACTAAATTACATACACGATATAAATTCGACTTTTTTAATACCTTTATTCCATGAGAAGTAGTTGAATTTAGTTCCACGGCCATCAGTGTCCACTATGAAAGGACCAATCTCTTGAGCTGCACCATATCCCACAGAAGAGCAACCAGGACCTGAAACATAAAGGACTTGTCAGCTTATTAGACAGCATAGAATCATGTAAAACAATGACCTCCACTAAGCAATAACATGTGAGAGGCATCATAATATTATAACCTAGATATATAGGAATTATGTTACAGAAAAGTTTATCTATATGATGGAATCTGTGATAGCTTTCTCCTTTTCTCTCCTTTATACATATCATTGATGTGCCTCGGCTCTGCCGAAAGCCTTACGGGTTCGCATTGGGTATATCACACAAGTTAAGTATTGTTCCTCGGTTGGGGGTGTTGGCCGCCGACTCTGGCCGCATAGAAGTCTGTGATCTGTTATTCGTGTTGTGAATGGCACCACTTGAGCTAGCTACCTGACTTGTGTGATGTATCGCTCGACCTGTGAACCCGTAGGACTCTTGACAGAGACATATATATATATATGTAATCAGAAAAAGGCCTAGAGTTGGATTTAAACACAATGTAACTTTTGGTAACAAATTGTATTTCCAACACCAAGATCAAGTTTATTCTAGCCAGCATCTTCCATCAGTCCAGATAATTGGTATTTAATTTATGTTAATCTTACCTCCATTAAGCCAGAGCACCAATGGTTTTTCATCAGGGTGAGACATGGCCTCATAGAACCAATAAAAAAGTGCTCTCCCATTGTTTTCATTCACAGTGACATGGCCAGCATAATGCCAGAAATCTACGACCGGCTGGCCAGGCAAGTCGGTAACAAGATCATCGGCATTTCCCGGGGAACTCAGTTCCTTCACCTTATACCGCGGCCAATGACTACGACCAGTGAAAGGAAGCACCGATTATATAACAATAGCCAACGTAAACAAAACAGACACTTTCAGTCTAAAATCCATGTTGATTACAGATGTATATATACATATATAAATCAATATAGATGATATGTAGCAAGAACATCATAATGTCTATGTATACTGCTTTAATGTCGGAACTATTACAAAAAGTGTACCATGATACAGAATAAAAATTGCCTTAGGTGGCAGCTTGATTTTTATAGACATAATGCCGCAAAATGTCCCTAACGTTTGACTGAATAGTCATTTTGGCCTTTATTCTTTTTTTGAACCAATTTAACCTTCAACGTTTCATTTTGAGTCAAAATGGCCCATCTGCATATAAAAATTGTTAGTTAACTGACGATAAACAGCTTAAAATGACTTGACAAACCTATATAGCAATGCACGCCGCGATAGTAATGTCATACAGACAAATATGCTGACTTTACATAATGACACGTCAGTCAAAAAATATTTTTATATAATTGTATAAAATATAAAATATTTTTTCTTCTAACGCGTCATCCTGTCAAGTCATTTCAAGTTGTTTACCATCAGTTGACTAACAGTTTTCATTTGTAGAATGGCTATTTTGACCTAAAATAAAACCTTGAGGGTTAAATTAATTCAAAAATGAATAGGGGCCAAAATAACTATTCAGTTAAACGTTAAGGTATTTTTTGGCTTTATGTCATTTTTATATGATTGGTAGCTATACTTTAGGGCAATCTGACATGGATATTAGATAGATTCTAGAGTGTTCAAAGGACAGTGGAAATCTCTTAATGGTAATATGAAGTACATTGGATAATTATCCCCAATAATTAACGCTGAAGATAATACAGATAATCTTGTTCTTTATCACAGCAATTATCACTATCTATACCAAGGGAAAAAAGTTTGATTCTGAGACTAACAATAGATATACTTGATATCCAATAGTACGACAAATTTTATGTCTCTTTTCGGTACTCTTTCTATGCCTTTAATATTAAGAAATCAAATTTTAAGTCAACTTTAAATTTTAAATTCTACAAATACATCATATCCTAAATTCCCCGAACCCTAATCTTAAACTCTAACTTTAAACTTAAACACTAAACTCTAAACCTAAGCTTTAAGTGTGGTGTATAAATAGGGGCACCGAAAAAAGACAAAAGAGCTGCAATTACTTATTGTTAAAAAAATTGTGCTAATTATAAGAAGATTAAGTAAAGGCTTCAATGTGACTTTAAAAACAATTATGTTGAGCAAACACATTTGAACAGTTGATCAAATTGATCATCTTTATTTTCTCGTATCTAGTAATTATGTTGAAACCGTGTGCACTAAGTGACGGACTATTTTGTCTCAAGGATGTAGGGATTAATTCTTGATTCTTCAAATCTATTCTCAACAAGTATGTTATTTTCAACTAATTTTATTATGAGTTTATTATTTTTTTTCACAACATTTATTTTATGGGTAATTATACCATGCACTGGCGGTGAAAACCTTTTGTTTTTACAAGCGCCTTAATTAAGTTTAAAGATTCAATTTAGAGTTCATAGTTTAGGAGTTTAGGTTTATGTGCTTGGAATTTAGGGAATGTGGTTTGAATTTAGGGTTTATAGGTTAAAACTTAAATCCCTAACATATTACCCTAAAACCTAAACTCTAACTATAAACCTTAAATTCTAACACTAAACATTGAATTTTAACTTCAATCCCTAAATTCTAGACCCCTAAGCCTAGACCCCTAAACGATATCTCTAACCCCTAAAATTAGAGCGCTTGTGAAAACAAAAGATTTTTATCGCCCGTGCATGAGATATTTTCCCTCGTTAACCAGAATTTACCGATATGCAAAATATATTAGTAAATTTCCTAACACTTTCATCCAACCAAAACAATAAATTGGATTTTCATTTTGTTAAAGGATGTGTATATGTTATTTATGTCCGACACATATGATTCTCTAATATATAAAACAACTTCACAAAAAAGCACACCTATATTAATTGTTAAAAATACATACTTATATCTAACACTTGCTTTAAATTTATCTAAGATTCTCATAGAATTATAGATGAAAAAAGGGGGGGGAGTGATGAATTATTGTTATATCTATTTTAACAGTCTAAGTGGAGACTAATCCACCAAATTTATAGCACCAAAATTGTCTTTATTCAAGTCCACTAAGATTTGATGGAGCAAGTTCTTGGTAATATTCAACCTTCTACAATCTTTTGTACCACTATCTACAATAATGCTCAAAATGATGGGAAATTCAAGTGTGGAACTTCAAACTTTGAACATAAAAGTTTGACTGAGTACATACCTAGAATTTTGTTCTTTTGTCATGCTTGTCACCAATGTTTCCATTCCATTTTTTAATCTAGAAATCAAGCTACATTAGTACATTTAACAGGCTCTGGTGTGCATGAACTGATAAGAAGCATACACATATCTTAATGAATGTATGTATGTAAAATGATTTGTATCAATTATTTACCTATCGGATGTCCTAAAATTGCATTGCAGGTACTAAATAGTGACAAGTACCAAATATGAGTACCCAATTGTGAGTTAGCAAGAAAAAGATGGGTGGTTAAATCATTTGAGGGTTACAAAGTCCTCAATGGTGAATGGTCCACATCTATGATTATACACAAAGACTACAACACAACATGGCAGAGTGTCTTCATGAGAATTGACTAGCTTATTGCCAATGACTTATCAAGAAGTAGCTAGCTAGCCAATACACATGAAAAGACATGGTGGCATACATATTCTCAACTAGGGGTTCTTCTGAATACAGAAAGGAAAAGCTAACTGTTTCTAAGCATCTCATCATCACAAAGTTGAAAGATGGAGTTTTGTGGCGAACCTTGTGCGTTGCTGACCCTTGCATCTGATGATCAATTAGGCTTGTTGAACAAATGACCTGGATTCCAACTTCAATATTCGTTGAATATCGAGATGAGAAACATGGCATACACATTAGGTGTATGAATTATTCATGTCACAACTCGACCTATTGATAAGGTACTCTCAACTTTCCTAAGTCAATTTACAGTGAAAATCGTGATTTAAAAAAAGTTAAGAGTACTTTGTTGATCGACGGACCGGGACGTCATCACAAAATTAAAGATAGTCCAAGGTAGTCCTAAATATTTCTGCTTCGTTTATTGTAGTGAGATACATGATATGCATGCAAACCATTCATCCCACAAGTGCTCATACTGTTTTTTGCACCCAGAAATGGCACCCGAAAGTGAACTGCCACGTGTACTTTGGATCCATAAACTGCAAGTCTTTAAACCTTGGCACCCTATTGTCCCCTCCACTCCCCCCTTGGGACTCCAAAGAATAATCAACTAGGCAAAAGCAGGATTCAATGAATTTTTATGTAGTAGTAAGGTTTGATGCATCCAGTAGCTATAGTTATATAGGATTCAATAATTCATGCACATGGCTATACATTTCAACATGCTTTTTTTGCAGAAAGCTCACCTCTTAATGAAAATTTATGCTGTCAAGACTTGAAGTAGTCATGTCCGCCACATATACGAATAAAAAAATGAGATGACACCTCCAAATACATCAAAATTTTAGTTGAAAAAAGTATACAAATACACATGTAACTCACATTCAAATTCTGTAACATAAACTATAACATATAAGTAAAGGCTAAAACTTTAAAACAATTGGATTAAAGTTAACGGCCTTAAACTTGAGAACAAGACTAGTTGTAAATGGCAATGAATATTATTACTTTAGAAAGAAAGCTGGGTCTTTTGAACTGAGCCAGCGAGTAGACTTGTATAGTGAAAGGAATTACAAGCCCGAGTTTGCTAGCCCAACTCAGCCCAATAGACAAGTCGTCTTCACGAACCCAAATGCAGGAAACTTCTCTACTAAGAAGAGAAGCAACCCGAAGCAATGATAAACCGGCACTGCAATAAAAAGAAAGGATTACAGCAAGAGAACTCTTTTGAAACCAAAACACCCTTTTTTTAATCATTTATTAATATTGTTTTCATATAAATAGATAATCCGTGGAATTTCATTTTCTTCTACATCTGTCTTTCTAAGGTATTTTCTTTTCCCGATTTCTGTAGGCTTAGGGGTTTTTTATATTAACTAATTGTACGGTGAAATTTGGTAAAAAGTTGGAATCTTTTTAATGTAAAAAAATTGGGTTTTTTTGTAGGAATATATCTGAGAAGATTTGGAAAATCAAATGGGAGTGAAGGCTGAGCACTGATGTCACTGTTCTGGGTTGTGATTCGTCGACTAGCTGAAATTGAAGAAAGAATGGTATTTTTCTCTCTTTTTTTCTTCTTCTTATTGATTTTGGTTTGATTATCGGGGATAATTTAAGAATTTGAAGTTGTCATTTATAGCTCAAAATCTAAGATTTTCTGTTTTAGATTATTAGGTATTGTTGAAGCAATGAAATCACTCCATCTTGATAAAGAGAAATCGAACTTCAGTTATGTTGATGTTTCTTATATGTTTTTGAAGTATCATGCATGAGAGACATGATAGATTGCCTTGAATGAAGACATTGAAGTAGTAGTAGTTTATGGGATGAAAATTGTTTATGTTTTCGAATTTGTTTCCATCCGCTAGGCGACCTCGAAGAAAGTGATTACAAGGGAGGAGTGGGAGAAGAGATTGAATGATGTTAAGATCAGGAAAGAAGACATGAATAAATTGGTGATGAATTTCCTTGTTACCGAGGGTTATGTTGAAGCTGCCAAAAAATTCCGGATGGAATCTGGAACCGAGCGTATCCTACAAAGAAAAACGAATGCTTACTCTTGTTCTCTATATTTTTAATGTCCTTAAAGTATATGCTTTATTTTCCTTATCGTGGAACAGCAGATATTGATCTCGCAACGATCTCGGATCGCATGGCTGTTAAGAAGGCTGTACAATGTGGAAACGTTGAGGATGCCATTGAGAAAGTTAATGTTTGAACCCTGAGGTAGGATCTTGGATTACAATGTGATGCTGTTAAACTATTCATTTACGTTCAAGTGAATACGGGATCTGTTTTATATTATTGATTTGGCTTTACTATAATTCTTTGCTTCCACTGGTCTCTATGAAAAGCTAAATTTCTTTTATTGATGTAGCCATATCCTGTTGCAGCTATAGGCCAGAGCTAGATCAACCATCATGAAGATCTTGCTGTACTTCTATAGAGAGTTGTTATCTTAATTGCCCATCACTCTTATGTTTAACTGTACCGGTTTGAAATGACAAAACCCGTATTTGGTGGTGGTTAAGCAATTTTGGGTAATCTTTCATAAGGGTAGGGGATTGGTAACAAATATGAATACTCTTACGATACATGCTGCAGAAGAAACATAGTGGCATACTCTTTTTCTCAAAACCATCTTCACATCTTGAAATCCATTTCTTTGCAGATATTGGATACAAACCCGCAACTCTTTTTCCATCTCCAACAGCAGAGATTGATAGAATTGATTCGGAATGGAAAAATAGAAGAAGCCTTGGAGTTTGCTCAGGAGGAGCTTGCACCTAGGGGAGAAGAAAATGTAACTATGCATCTTTTGTGCATGAGAATTTCTTATGCATGCTTATTTTGCTAATACTTGGCCTAATATGAACAATTTTTATTCTGCAGCAAAGCTTTTTAGAAGAGTTGGAGAGGACCGTTTCGCTCCTGGCTTTTGAAGATGTTTCAAACTGCCCGGTCGGAGAGCTTTTGGACATATCACAGCGCCTTAAGACGGCAAGTGAGGTGAATGCAGCCATTCTTACCAGCCAGAGTCACGAAAAAGGTCTGCGTGCTGTCTTTTGTATTCGTTATTTTTTACTTTAGGGAGCAGATGACTGTTTCTTTGTAAGTTAGTATACTAGTCATTAGAGGTTTTGACCTTCATGCCCTGGCCTCGCAACATTGTTTTAGCAAGTTACTTGATGCCAACTTTTTCTAGGCAAACGTGTATTTCTCAGCGACATTAATGTAGCTACAGCACGAATTACTTATCTATTCGTCCTTCAAACCATTAAGTTGAATACAGTGTCTAGTATGTATATAGTAGACACGAAGAGCTCATGGTATCCTCTCTGTGGTCTTGTGAGATCTATAAGCATCAACTATTGGATGTGCTTTTGTTAACAAAGTATTTAATTTGCTTAACCTGCTTGCTTGTCTACAGACCCCAAGCTTCCAAGCTTGCTAAAGATGCTGATCTGGGCTCAGAATCAACTGGATGAGAAAGCTGCTTATCCTCGCATAAACGATTTATCTAAGGCCACTCTCGAAGATCCCGCAGTTTGAAAAGTTCGAAAGACACTATGGAAGAAAAAAAAAATCAAGTTGCTTGGGATTGATCAGAGATAGAGCTTGAATGGATTCAAGTGATATATGCTTGTAACCTCATACGCTAGCTAGGAATTTGTTGGATTGTCATTTGTTATGATGTATTGATGTTCATTTCCTTTTTAGAATAATTTAAGTTGCCTTTTGCCTTTGTACTATACCTTGATCCGGTGTTTATATTTACCGGTATTTAACAAGTTTGAAGTTCGAATCTCAGTATCCGTATCGGATTTGAACTACAAGCTTTTACCCTTTGCTTTCTATTAGAAACAGGATGAACAAAGAAAGAACATAAAAACCAAGAGATTGGCTTACTACTTAACCCAAAGAACATAAACCCGGATGGTATTCTTGCATTCCAAACAACCTGGAAATCGATCAACCTCGACCGTATCCGTACCAATACTCGAATGACAACAGCCATCATCGAAATTTAGAGCATAACATGAAGGAGCACACCGGAACTCAGACTGATGTTTGTTTCTTCTCTTCAAAGCTGCTTTCATTCTCCAGAAAATACTTCTGCGTTGCTTCTTGCCATAACCATTCACACATTGAAACTTTCCCGTAAATCCATGAATACTACCGTCTTTTCAACGAGCCTTGCGTTTTTGCAGAAGAATGAAAGAACAATAAAGGAAACAAAGAGAAGAACAAAAATGATGGTGAGTTTACTGTGCGACACTTTAATTTAAAGCTAAAAAATAATACAATCGAAATAGTAAAAAATATAAAACTTAAAATGTTATCACACAATCAAAATGTTTACTTTTTGATACTAACATTTTAAGTTTTGTGTTTTCACGACATAAGTTTCAAAACTTGTCATGAAATTAAAAATTAAGTTTCAAAATTTGTCGAAAAACTTTAACCTAAAATATTATATTTTTTATAATATTTTGGTTGTGTAGTAACATTTTTTTCTTAAGCAACATTGCCTGGTAACATTTTAGATTACATAACTTCTAACATTTTTATTGTATTATTTTTTAGTCTTAAATTAAGTTGTTATACCCGACTCACCCCAGTTAATAGATTCGAAGAGACTGCAGCAGGTTCATTTGCAGACACTCAACAGTAACACGCTTTTACCTTTGGATTTACATTGGGATACTAAAATTCCATCAGAAAGTAAGAGAAAGGAGGGAAAAGGGTAAAACTACTGTATAGGTCCCTATATTATACTGTGGATTGCATTCTGGTCCTTATACCTTATGCTGTGGAAATCTAATATACAACCTAACTTCCATGGATGCAGAAAAAGACACTCCTTGTATAAATATAAGATATTATGTGATGAATTAATAACTAATGGGTCGAATAACAAGGAGCTCGATGTCCTTCAAATAAGATGTCATTTCAAGTCTTACACATAACAAATGTATTATGAAAGCTTTATCCCCTAGTTAAAAGTTTGACTAAACTCGATTTAAGTAAAATTGAGACTCATATAATCATTGGAATCCAAAATTTTCAAACACCACTTTATTGGCATGGAAATAAAGGATATTTCTTGTTAAGCCAACCTAATGCCTAGAGGCTAGAATAAGTTTTATGTTGGCTTAATGAGAGCAGGAGTGTGAGATTCCACATGTATGTATCGTGCAGCAGAATCTTATAGGATTTGCTCCCTTTTTTCAGTGCCTTTTTACTATTTTAAGTCTGGGTTCCAAAGCATGTTTTTGCCTTTTACCTGTATTTATTATATGAATTCATATTTCATATGTGACAATTGAAATGTTAAACTGGAGTGTAAGAGAATATCTTCATTTTAATTTTAATTTTCGGTATCTGATAAATATAAGGCATTCGATTAAGTCCAGAGTTGAGTGAAATTAATTTTTCTTTTAAAGACAAGTTCTAACATAACTTTTTTCATTCGCAACACTTATATTCAAAACTTTATTTAAGGGACATAGACTTTTACAACTCACGCATCTCTAATAGATATCTAGGCTTGATGAAGGGAAACAATGGGTTGGTTTTTATTGTAACAGTAATTCCATGATAAAACTGTAATGTATCTTGTGAGAGTAATATCAGTGACAGAATATAGGGGGTTTTGGAGCGTGGCCCTTGTCAACTTTTTTTCCAACCGAATAGATTTTTTAGAAAAGAGGTAAAATTAGTTCTATAATCCCTTCAATCTTTTGAAAATTTTATTATGTCTCCCTCAAAATTTTTAATCTCATTATAGTTCCCTTTATAAATTTTTAGTTCTATCCTGAGTAATATTTAAAGAAAAAACTGTCAATAATTAATAGTCAATGTTGGTCAAAGAATTTAATTGATTTAATGTATTGTTTAAGGGCTTAACTGATTCGAATATATGTGAAACACAAATACCAAATCGAATACTTTAACCTCACTCCATGTGAATGATGTCTAGAAACCTTCATCACCAGTGTCCCCGGCCCCAGATTCTGAATGGTTACAGCATAAACAAAGCTATAATCCTATGAACAACATTCAAGTATATTCAAAGTCATCGAGAACAACGGAGACAGGCGAAAACATACCAAACAAAACATTCGATCAAATGTCTGAAAATAAATGAACAAGAAAAACCCTAGATTTGATCTCCCATTGTTGTATTATACGTAAATTCCATGCAAAATCCCTAGTCGATGCTTATATAATCAAACAATTATCGTTGTGTTATCCGCCAATGCCATGGTTTTTTCCTATATCTAGCTCTAATGTCTTACATTGATCTTCCCATTTGCCATTCAAACTTATTGTAGGCAACTCGATCGAGCTCCATCTCCCTCCCGTACTAGTCCAATATGGGTTCGCTCGCTTCTGAACCACAACCGGTGGTGACACCGCCACCCCCGCCTCAGATTGACTCGTCTCGTTATCGAGTTATAATGGCGTTTTGTCCTAAGGAAGCAGGGCCTGATACTGACGTTTTTAACTGTATACAATGTTATGACCCTTCTAACAATACTTGGAATCATGTCAGCTTCGTTCCCAACCTACCCGAAAACCATGTCTTAAAAGGTTTTGCAATGGTATCTCTAAGGGGGTCGATTTACATTATCGGCGGGAGGCTATCCAGCAAAAGGAAGCCTCGAAATTCGAGTGAATCCGATGTCGAAGTGTCGGCTTTGGTGCTTCGGTACAATGTTGTGTTAGACCAATGGTCGAAATGTGCACCGTTGGGGATACCGCGGTACGATTTCGCTTGTTGTGTCTGGGAAGATAAAATATATGTGGCAGGGGGGAAGTCCGGTTTGCATAGTCCTAGAGGAATGTCGTCAGCCGAGGTCTACAATCCGGTTCACGGACAATGGACCCCATTGCCTAACATGAGCACCCTGAGATACAAATGCGTCGGCGTGACTTGGCAAGGAAAAATCTACGTCGTGGGCGGTTTCGCTGAGAAAGAAAATTCGGACCCGAACATGCTAACATTCTCGCCGCAACGCAGCTCCGCCGAGGTGTTCGATGCACAAGATGAGAAATGGGACATCGAGGCTGGGATGTGGCAGTTGGATGTGCCGCCGAACCAAATCGTAGCCGTGGGAGGCAAACTATTCAGCTCCGGAGACTGTCTCATCCCTTGGAAAGGACACATCGAGATGTATGAAGGAAAACTCAACATGTGGGACGAAGTCGACGGGTCTCGATGTAATCCACCGATCTCTACTATGGAACGACTTTACTTAACAATGGCGCCAATTGGGACACAACTGTATTTCTTTGCAGGGTACAAGAAGGCCGAGGAACCATCAAAATCACTTTCAATGGTTTATAAATTCGACACATCGGCCACCGTCGATGCCTGGAAAAGTTTTGAGCCGACGGAGGAAGACGGTGAGAAAGAGTTGTGCAGCCATTGTTGTGTCGTACAAGTCGACTAGACATCGGTTTGGTGTCAAATGATTTGCGTAACGTAAATCTTTATCAACACCAAAATTCGAGATTAAGTTTGAATAAACTTATGACTTGAAAGGTACGATAAAATATTTCGTTAGCCGATAAAAATATACCATACGCCGTAACAAATAAGGGCGAAATGTGTAAGATACTATTTACATCTTATATTTACTCTTATACAAACTTAGAGCGTACATATAAAATCTTCTGATTTTCAATATGATGAAGTTGTCATTTCAGAAGCAAATTAGAGCGTACAATAGTATATTCTCATTCACATCATTCGGAGTTCATTTGGACAAGAAATATGCATGTTCAAGAAACGATACTCACGAGCTTTTAGCATAAGGGTAAATTTATTTTTTAAACACTAATTAATATATTAATTATATCATGAGTACAATTTTTTCTGGTTCTCCTATGATTTTTAGGGCTTTGCTCTGACTAATCTAGACCGACCCGGATCGCACACCTGGTTTTGATGGGTGAGTTTCCTAGCGGGGATTTCTTGCATACACAATGCCTTGAATCCAAGACATTGCTTAAGCGATATCAAGCTGCATACCACTTGGACCAACCCGCGTTGGTATCATGAGTACAATTTAATAAATTTTATTTTTAAGAAATCTTATATTCTCCTAACATAACACTATAATTTTATATTCATAAAAAATAAACCAAACAAGTTAATGAACATTCCCAACAATGTATTATATATTATTACATTTTTTAAATTATATTATCAGAGATAATCTTACATTTTATGAACCAAAGTCCCTTTATAACGTACGTACTCATTAAAAAATATTTTTTACTCAAAATTCTTTTTTTAAATTATTTATGAATTTATTATCCTATTATAGTCATTTACTGAAATGACACTCTTTGGTGCTAAGTAACAAAAGCACGATTGATATGATGCACTTTTTACCTACTTGACAGGTTGAATCAATAACAAATGAATTAAAAATTGATTTTTATTTAATATATTGGCGGTGTAAATTAAAAGTTTTACAAGTGTCTTAGTTTTAGGTATTATAGATTTAAGTTAGGGCTTAAAGTTTAGTGGTTTAGGGTTTATGGATAGTGGTTAGAATTTAGGGTTTATGGATAATGGTTAGAATTTAGGGTTTAGTTTAAGGTAATATGATGAACGATTTAGGTTTTAATATGTAAATCCTAAACCCTAAATTTTATCCATGAATTCTAAGTCCTGAACTATACACCCTAAACAAAATCCATAAACCTTAAACTTAAGGATCTTGTAAAAACTTTTAATTCATACCGCTTGTATATGAAATAATTATAAAAAACTAAACTCAACTTAATAAAGGTAAGTTTGGCATAGCTTTTGAAAATACGATGGAAAATAATTTTGAAAATAATTTTTGGATTATTTGATTTAAAATAAGATTGTTTGGTATTGCTGTCAAAAAGTACTTTTAAACAGATAAGATATCTATTTTAGATATATATTTTTTAAAAATATAAAAAAATTGATGATATAAACGATGATATAATAGTAAATTTACTTAAAAATACTTTTGAAAAAGCTAAAAACTAAATATTTTAACTTTTAAAATATATTTCTTAAATTAAAATGTAAAGCGCTTTAAAACTGAAAATTACGTATTTTTTTATTTTTAGTCTCAAACTAATTTTTAACTTAAAAAATTAATTTAAAAAGCAATGTAAAAGAGGGCCTAAGAAATGGTACTGCTTTCTAAGAGGTTCCATATGAAATTGAAAACAACTTTTGCGAATATCTCAAGCTTTTGTCACATACCTTAGCTCGAATGAGAGAAAGCCCAAAAGGTCAAGATCTTGTGGATGAAGCAATTAATTTCAATTGAAAATTACCCAAAAATAGTAAAGAAACTTAGCCATAGGCCTGCAAAAGTTCCCAATCCCAAGTCTATCATGTGGTCAAAACTCACGATAAATTATATTATAGGCTCGGCTCGACATATCATTCATGATCTTAACTAATAAAAAGTATTCATTTTATTAAATTTTTTACAATTATATCATTTTTTTCAAAAAAAAATATAAAATATCAAAGGGTAAAAAAAATTTCTCCCGTCGGGGGGCAGCAATCCTTCTCAAAAGTTTAATAGCTCTATCTCTGCCCGTTTGCCCACAACTAGATTTTTCAGCTTTTGACAAAGGGCGTTTGCGACCCAACGGCCGTTTGTCACTTCACCCAAAAATACAGTCTTAAAACTTCTAAATAACTATCTACTTTTTCTTTACATGTAAAAAAATAAAAATTCATCTTAAAAAATAATATAAAAAATATTATTGAATAATATAGATGACGTGATGAATATCCAATAATTTTTTTCCGAAAATGCAAGCAACACCGTACCGTTGCCTTATAACATATCACACGTGTGATGCTACAATACACGCGTGAGAATTGTTTGACTCATTTGAGATTGACCCCTTACTGACACCAAAACCAACGGTCGACATCCAAAACGACATAAAGAATCGATCTGGACCGTTAAGATATGAAACAATCTCGAGAATTTTGGATGTCCCCAATGTTGGTAAGAGCCTGTAACGGCCGACACAGGAACCCTGATGTGTCGGATTTTGCTTACGAGGAAGAAAAAGAGCGTGCGAGAGGTTTTATCGTTCCAAACTATGATGTCTCGTAATCATATTCGATTCGATTATACTAAGAATTAAATAAGTTTAAAGATGAATTCAACGAGTAAGGAAAAATAAATGATGTTTACTTTAGAATATCTAAATTTAATTGATATGTCTGTAAAGTGTGTGTATTGTTAAATGATTAAGAGTGTGTATGAATATATATTACTTTATAATCACTTTTAGACTATTTAAAAAATAAATTTAAAATATCAAACTTTTGATTTCTCCATCCAATAAATTCAAATACATATAAAGTTTTGAGATTAACTAATTAACCAAGTAATCAAATATGTTCATATTATCACATATTGTATGTATTTTGATCCTGATATTTGTTTTGAGAATATAAATATTTTGTACTTAATAAAAATACATTGAGGCTTTTGGTTGGATCAAAATTGATTTTATAATCGATTTAGTTTTAAAATTTTATAATGATATATAATTATATGATTTATTGATTATTCATTAATTTATTATTTTTTTCATAATAAACTATCCAAACTCTTAACTTATAAATATGTTGACTTTACAGAATGACACGTGAATCAAAAAATAATTTTAAAAAATTATATAAAATATAAGACATTTTTTATTCTGACATGTTATTCTGTCAAGTAATTTTAAGTTGTTTATCATCAGTTTACTAATAATTTTTATTCGTATATGAGTCATTTTGACCCAAAATAAAATATTAAAAATTAAATTATTTCAAAAAATATATACTAAAATAAATATTTAGTCAAATATTAAAAATATTTTTGACTTTATACCTTAAACAAATAGAAACGATGTAGTGAAACTAATAATTATTACTATCACTTTTCTACAAAGAAGGGGTGTGTTTTTTATAATAAAAAAAGAGTGTTTTTTAAGTGCCAATCTTGTCATGCCACGTGGACAATAAATAGAGTTGACACTTGGGAGTATGGCAAATATAGGAAGAGGGGGGTTTGGTTTCCAACATTCAAAGACTTGTAGGGCACATATCCCAAACACGGTGCATATGGAGTGTTTGAATTAAAATTTGGGTACCTAAATGGGGTCTCATGGGGTATCAGGCTACCTATTTAGGGTTCATGTGGTTTTGGCTATTGGCTAATGGCACTGCCGTGTCGTAACTTGGCTTTTTTACAATGTGGGACTGAACTATTTGCATCATCTCGTTAAGGAAAATATTTACTTTTATTAAATGATATATTAATTTAAAATGACATAATATTTTAAAGTGATAAAAATATTTAATATCTCGGCTTTAATAATTAAAATGAAAGTTTTGAAACTCTAAAAATTAAAATTAATTTAAAAATAAAATTCACTAATAATTTACATAATTTATTATAATATATTAGATTAGATCATAAAAGCTCATGTGTCGTATGTCATATAATCATATCACTATAACCATGAAAAGCTTTGGTGTTTGGGACCACTTTTCTCTAAGCGGTCCTTCTCAAGATCACACAAAATATGTATCAATTATAAATTTATATTCGTTTCATGATCTAAAATTAATATAAAACTTAACGAGTGACCCAATAGAAAAGAGAATATTGTTTATATCAAACGATCTGATTTCAATCAGCTTTGTTTGCAAAATTGTGTGTGCGTTATTAAATTATTAAAAAAAGTATGAACAAACATCACATTGTAATCACTTCAAAATTACTAAAAAATAGTATATATTTTTTAAATATTTATATTGTGTAAATAGATTATACCTTATATATAAGGGTAAACTACCTCAGAGGCATCTAAACTATTGGTATAATTCTATTTTGAATATTAAACTATTAATTTTGACAATTAAATCACTAAATTTTTAAAATAGTTTCAATCAAGCCACTAACATTTAACTTTTTGACGAAATTATCATGCGATAGTTAAATAAATGTGCAGAATTACACATTTAGTCATCCTTACGTACAAATTATATAAATTTGATCTTAATTTTAATTTAATCTAATAAATTTAATCCACCAATAAGTGGTCAAAATAGAAAACCACTATTCTAATGGCCTTACGGATACTTTACCCTGCATATAAAAGAAATAAAAAGATATTGCTTTTCACTTTTGTTTTCATGATTTTATTATATCAGCTCCTATGTTGTAATCTGTTGTCGTTTTCAATTACAAAACCTTTATTTTCACTTCATATTTTTTTATTATATATAAGTAATTGG
Source organism: Hibiscus mutabilis (assembly GCA_019671005.1). Taxonomy (NCBI): domain Eukaryota; kingdom Viridiplantae; phylum Streptophyta; class Magnoliopsida; order Malvales; family Malvaceae; genus Hibiscus; species Hibiscus mutabilis. Next base: position 63,175 of record JAGYYJ010003122.1, read on the forward strand.
CTTAATTCTGTCTCAGGTCCTTGTATTCTTCAAACCTTTAAAATCAAGTTTCTCTACATTAAGTTTAGGAATTTAGTCTCTCTTTCTTTGGTTTAAAATTCAAAGTACAACCGATGACACCATTGATAGATTTATGTATAATTTGGACATTCGGTATTCTAATAGTTGAAGGTCTAATTGATTACATATATTCGTGGTTAATGAAAATTAATTATAGTGTTTTTGGTTGGATTTTAATTTTTAAATAAGAAAAGTAGAAGGACGAAAACCCTATATTTAAAAATAGAAGGATTAAATTTTATATTTTGAACAATACAAAGATTGAGGTCATAATTAGACCTAGATTTTTAAGGTGTTAAGTAAAAATACAATGAGGACACTACATCCAAATACCTATAATCAAAATCAAATATTACAACATACAATATACAATTGGAACAATAGAATTACAATTAGTTGGTCTAGTAAGATGAAGCACTAAATCCTTTAAGTAAGGTTTGGAGTTCGAATCTTGACGTTGTGAATGAAACAAATTGAATTAGGAGGATCGCCTCCATAATGAGTCTCTACGGTACCCAATCTGAATTAGTCAGCTAATAAATTGTATACCGATGGTTATACAAAAAAAATTACAATATACAATTAGACTGGTACGAGAAATATATCTAAGTCTATGTCAAAATAAATTTAAACGAAAGTAACATACGATGAGACTTAAATCAGAATAAATATAGACTCGAATAATCTTAAAAATTAAAATAAACCAGAGAGAAAAGGAAAATAGTGATTGTTGGGGCAATGGCCCATGATGTAGTTCAATGTTTTAATATGTCTACAAGAACTTTAAAGGATCATTTTAGTTTGCTAGGCATTTCTCGTGCTTTGGGAAGCAACTCTATAATCTAGAGGTGGAAAAGCTCACATCTTTATATCTTAGCATGTTGGGTAAGATGTTGCACTCTTACTTTCCCATTAAAGGGAGATATAATATTGATAAAAATGTAAGACATCATTGTGCAATTGGCTATGTAAAGTGGTGCAAGGTCGGTTCAATTATTATTATTATAAAACTATGGTTATCAAACTTATTACACAATTGATTCGAATTAGTTGATATAGAGATTTATTACAGGACCAACCTTTTAAATCAGTTTATTTCATTCACAATACCAGAATTCAACTTCAATCCTACGTAAGAATATAACATATTATGTCATTAAATCAACTGGTAGTTGGTTATTATATGAATTGTTTTGGACAACAAAGAATACATAATTGAATAGGTATAACTCGAATCAGAAATGAAGTTCGAAATTTATACCAAAAAATTGAGTTAAAATAAAATATATAAGAGGTGGAGAGTAAAATTTTTCTAATTTACTAAGAGCTAAGAAAATGCATTACTTGTAACTTTTAGCAAGGGCTAGAAAGATAATTATACTATTTAACCACGGGGCCGAGACCCTTATCTATAATCTATCTCTAGCTTTATCCTCTACTCAAATTCTACATTATTTACAAACTTTAATTTTTTATAATTCAATTCTCAAAATATAAATATTTTATCAATTAAATTTTTATTACTCTAATTATAAATTTAAACATTAAATATCAATTTAAATACAATATAAAATGTATTTTAATATAATTGAACAAATTACAAATACATATATTTGATGGACATGCAGTATGAAAGGAATATACGTATTTACAATTTGATTTACACATTATAAATATTTCTTCGTATTATATTTGAATTGACATTTAATAATAGAAAGATCTTATTGATATATATATATAATACTTTAACGATTCAATTTAAAAAATATTGTATAATAGATAACTAAGTGATAAAACAATTTTTTTTGTCTATTTGGTTCACATTGTCCATTGGCCATTGAACATGGATTTTTGAGTAATTTTTAGTCCTTTTAATAATGTGACACAATATCAGTATATCATATCATCAAACTAAAATGGAAAATGTTTTCAAGTTCATGGTCAATTTTGAATTGAAATAAAGTTCAAGGACTAAGTTGGAGAATTTTGCCAAGTTTAAGAACTAATGTGGATTATAATAAGATTTAGGGACTATATTTAAAAAAACCCACCAAATTTAAATACTAAAAGTTGCTTTATCTATAATAAAAAGGAAAAGATGAGTAATGGTAAACATATAGGCCTATATAGGGACAGCAATTGTCCCAAGCGCCTGCTTACTTCCTATACATCGATATTTCTAACTGCTGTAGTTTCTGAACCTTGCTTACATGAAGGCCGAAGCAACACGACAAGTCGATTTCAACGCTTTAATTTGCCTCCCGGTTCAAAGAACCTTAAATTTGTCATCGAAAAACACTAAAAATCAAAGCTTTACAAAGTTGTTAGCAGTAAATTAACCAAAGTTTTCTTTTTTTACTCTTCAGTTCCAGATCAGCCTCCATGTAAAAGATAGCGGATAGCCCCCCACATGGCCACATGCTCCCCTCTTTTGCTCTCTCTTAACCAGTTTAAGTACTCCGAGAAGCCTTGATAATGGTGTAAAAAAAGCCTTCAACCACTGCTTTCTTTGCCCAAGTGATGAGAGTTGAGCAAAGATTAAAGAGCTAAAACTGGTTTCTTTCTTCTTTTTGAGCTTGCTGTAGAAATGGTAAAAGAAGAAAGCTACTTCTTTAGTTGGCCACCGGTGGGAGCTCCATTGAATGTACAAAGAGAGGAAGAACAGTGGAGGCATTTTGATAACTCTGTCAATGCCGTGTCTTTTGGTTTTGTTGCTACCGCCATTCTCATCTCCATGTTCTTAGTAATGGCCATATTTGAACGTTTTCTTAGACCCAACTCTTCTTCTGCTTCTTCCCCTGGTGGCCTTAACCATGGTGACCTTGAATCTCAACTCGGTTTCAATGGCAAACGCAGCCACCCATCACCAAAAGTGAGTTACCCTTTTTGTTTCCTCATTTGGGTTTTCTTCAATTTTGTTCAAAATTCTTGTTTTTGTCTGAAATTGATTGTTTAGCATGATATGTATGATGTATCTGATTCTGACATGAAGCTTCTCTCTACATCATACATTTTGCATAGAAGTAAAAACCCTTCCTTTTGGCCTTAAAATTTGTTTGCTTTCTCAAGATAGATGTTTTTGGACATTTTTCCCTCTTCCTGCAAGCTTTGTCTAAGCTCAATTTTAAAGCTTTCTCCTTTTTGTCTTGGGGACCCTCTTCCTATAGTTATTTCAAAGGATTAAACTGGTCAGTCATTTCTTTTTTACACTATAAAGATAGCCATGGATAGCTTATTTTACTCTCAATTCGGTGCCTCATTGCATAAAGTATCTCAATTGCTTAAATTTTCTTCCTTTCATGCAATTGCCAAGATTGCATATTTTAGTCAAAGATCAGTTTTTGGAACAGTCAATTGTCTGTTGTTGCATTTATGATATTTAGGCAATGGCCCCATCTATGAAGGGTCCCCTGAAGTTCAATGGTTGACCCTTTGAAGAGTATATATATATATATATATTGTTTATGTTTAGACCCACCAGTTTACATGTTGGTCACCCATTTTACCATGGCCGTCCCCGGATTAGGAACAAATGGTTAGCCTTGGTTGACAAGCTTCAGTCAATTTTTCAACACTTGGTGTCTTGGTAGCCACATTGGCCCCAACTATATACGGAGTCGAGTTAGGTCGAACTCCTAAACCAGATTTCTAACTTGAGACCTTGCTTAAGGGGCATCAAGCTCCTCATCCAGCGTTGGTCTGCATTTTTATACTTGATCCCTTGGATTCTGAGAATAAAGAGATCATGTGTGATGCACGTTCATTATGGGGGATGTTAAAGCAATTTCGATGGAACTATCACAGTTCGGGTTAATTATTTACAACGGTACCCTATGAGTGGTCCTGCATTATGCAATGAATCTTTCATCTACTTTATGTTTTCGGTGGCTTTTAGTGCACAGGATAGAGCATTTAAAGGGAGTTTTCTGTAGGTGTTGCATTGCTTATTATTTGTTTAGGCTTTCGATGCAGGTTCAAAACCTTCTAAATTGTTCAATATGTCCGACTTTGTTCATATTATCATATCGACAAGTCCTTTTGGTGATAGGTCAAATCAATTCACACGAAACACCAGATTCTAATTTTGTGTTAAGGACCCATGTTCACACCCTGGCATCTTTGAGACATGATATTGTAGATAGTGTTTCGAGTAGCACCTGTTGGGGGACATCGGAATTGTTTTGTTGAGGGTTGGAATTTAATACTTAGAAGCATTCAAGGGCCAAATGTTTTAGGATACTGCCGATATATCAACGAACACGATTCATTCTTGTTGGCATGAGCTATTTATCCGGTTTAATGGCCAATTCCGAAAATGCATCCTATGCTGTACTGTAGAATAACAGAATGTGTACGTCGTTAGCAATTTTGTGAATTTACGAGCCAATTCGAGGTGGATGGGATATTGATAATGCTATTTTAACCTTCTGTTTTGATATGTTTGTTGATTTTCGAAATAATGTACAACCCGTTCTGCTAAGTTAAGAATAATAGATTAAGAAAAAGATTTGCAGCATGTCATGAACTATCCATGAATATGAACGATAAAGGTCGTGTCTAGTTTCCTTATTGGTTTGTTGCTTAGTAGATTGTTCTCGTTTACGCTCTTATAATCTTATGTTTGATGCTGTCTGATACAAATAACTAAGTGTTATAATTTTGCTATTATTCAAGCTAAAACATCAAATCTGCATGTTTAGTGGTTCGAGCGTCCACTTGTTCGTTTTTCTTGCCGAGATTACATTTGGTTCATATAACATCAGCTAGGCGGGTTGTCGGTTTGTGATTGTAAGGTAGTACTAGTAAGGTCCATGCTTCTTTAATAAAGGATGCTTGTCTAGGAACAGTCCACCAGGTAGGGTCTTATTTGGTGGCCTTAAATGAAAAGGCCTTAATGGCTGTTTCTGCAATTAGTACTGCCCTCGTTTAGCTAAGAAAGTTTCTACCTTCCGAAACCGGATTTATCCGTTTCTCGAACTTAGAAACTAGGTGTATCTATTCCCTCATATGTCGAGGGTGAGATCATGCATTGTTACATTTTCCGTATTATGGAAACTTGATTGAAAGCTCATATAAAGGTTCTCTATTTTGTGATTTCTGCAGATGACGGTATACACCAGCGGAGTTTCGGTATTAATGCCGGGGGACGAGATTCCTACTTTCATCGCTCACCCGGCTCCCGTTCCCTGTCCCCCTGAATGCCCTTCATTCCCTCAACATCAACACAATCCATTGACCAACCCTGCCTCAAACTCCACCGTAACGATTAACGCAAGTCAGTGAGAGAAAAAAGCTTAATTCGAGAAACTGTTTTCTACATGCGACACCAAACGATGATCATGATTATACTCTCCGGCAGGAGGTTTTCTATGAGCAAAGCAAAGAATGTCTACTTGGATCAGAGTTGCCCTTTTTTAGCTTCTCGGCCATGGAATCTATATATATTATGTGTATATAAAGAGTCTTTGGTGGACTGCCTGGCCGACTTTGGCAATGACGTAGAATTGCTGCATGCTGTCAATTTCCACCATTTCATGTTTACCATCACATGGATCGTTTTTACATGTAAAAATTTGTGATAATATTTATATAATTGTTGTTTGAGAGTATGGATGGATCGAACACTGGATTGAAGCCCCGACAATTGAATTTGTATTTCCGGGATGTCTATGCTTTGGTTTTAGTCTTGAGATTGTCTCTTAGTCTCCTATACCATGCCATGAAGAAATGTTCGATTTTAGTCTTCGAAATTTTTTCTCTCGCACTCTTCAGAGTCGAGAGATAAAATTCCGAATTAAGCGTGAACATACATACACATAACACAATACTATTTATTGGGGGTAAACTGATTATCCGACGAATGATACTTCTAATATTTCTACCAAAAAATTGAAAGATCCTTCAACATAAGCCAAACCCCACTTTTATGGGAGAGGGAGCTGAATGTTGGAGCCAAATGTATATAAGAAAAGTCAAATTCAACCGTTAGATTATTACATGATTATTGTCGCATTCATTTGAGTCAAAATTAAGGTTTTTGAACGTTAGAGGGTCAGTTGGTAGGAATCCACCTAAAAGAAAATGGGAGACATCATGCATGCATGCATGCATGTATATGTATGTATGTAGCAGATAGTAGTTTTTGTCATTGAATAATCATATTATGGTAAAAAATAATTAAAACTGTATTTAAGTTGATTATTGTGGCTGCATTACTAGCAAAATAAAAGCCGGAAAAAGCGTAAATTATGTCCGCACATCAGTCACATCATTCTTAAAATGAATGAAAAAAAATATTAGTGCTCTGCTTTTTAAATCATATGAATGATGAGGATGAAAAAATATTATATTTCTATTACTAATAATTTATGCTATTTCAAGCTTAGAAAGAGGTGAAAATATTAAATTATTAATTTTATATTTAAAAATAAAAAAATTAATATATAAAAATAACGGCGTTGTATATTTATTAAATATGCTTTTTAATAAAAATAATTTATAACATTGTGATTCAAATTTTTAATTTTTATAAAAAAATTAACATCTCATTATGTTATATTAACATATAAATAATATTTTATAACATATATTTCTTTTTTGAATAATTAAAGTATATTGTGATTATATGGTGTTATTTATTTTATAGTTTTAACTTTTGAAAAAGCGTACACATTGTGCACATTATGTTATTCGAATCTAAATTATTTAGGAGGAATAATATCATTATTTGTTACTAAGATCACTCACTCGATTCTAAAAGATTGTTTTTTTTTTTTTGAATTGATGGTTCGAAAAGGTTGATGAATACAAACAAGAAAGTTTACTAATTTTGTAGATCGGCTCTTGAAATTAATTATTATTCAATTTATTTTAATGTAAGAAAATGATGTATAAAATTTAAAAATTTAATCCAAAAAGTGCTAGTATTTCATTTATTTTAAAATAAAAGAACCTGCACGCCTTTGGTTTGGTCGTGGTTTACTGTTATTTAAGACAGAAGTAGAGATAAAACGAAGTGCAAGTGGAGATTACTTCAATTTTAGTTTAACGGAAACAAAAAATAATCCAAATACTAAGAAATAATTAAAAATAAATATTTAAATTAATTCAAAAGACACCTTCTCTTCTTTTCTTCGCTCACTGCTGTCTGCACTTTACTAGCTTGTTTGCTTTGCCACTCTCTCTCTACCTTAAATATTATTTTTCCTTCTTTTCTTTGAAAACCCAGAAATTTAAATTCCTGTTTATGTACATTGCTTCTTCTTTTGGCTGGGAAAAGGAGAGAAAGTTGTTTTTTTGTTAAGCAAGCCAATGGGGTTTCTGAGTTGGGGGATTGTAAGCGTTGGGTTGTTGCTGGTTTTGACTCTGCCTTTCTCTTCTGGAACTACTGACCCTCGTGATGGTAAAGCATCTTAGCTCGTGTTTGCATCATTTTATTTTATTTTTTGGAATTTGGTTATTGTTGAATGATGATGCTGTGTTTGGGTGTCGGGAAAGTTCATGGAAAAGGATAGAAAATACTAGAAAGTGGAAAGTCATTAACTTGCTTTTTGCTTAGTTTGCTTCATTGATTTGCACCTGGCTACAGTCGTTGTGTTCAAGCCATTGTCAATGAATCAATTTTAATTCAAATGTTGGAACTTTGAAGTTTCTCAAAGCAATTAATTGGAAATTTGGAATCCTTAATTGTTTCTTTGTTTTCTGTATATGTTCCCAGTTTCAGCAATAAATAGCTTATATGCTTCTCTGGGTTCCCCACCACTTCTTGGATGGATTCCTGTTGGAGGAGATCCATGTGAGGAAGAATGGCAAGGAGTTTCATGTGTATTCTCCAATATTACAGAAATGTAAATGGGGTTTTCCTTTTACTTTTCCATGATTTTCCTTATTATTCATCGATGAATTTTGTATCAATCTGTTGAGCTTGTTGGTTATTCAGACGACTAAGCGGCTTGAACCTAGGAGGTGTTTTGGATGAAGGTATTGGAGGCTTTGAATCAATGATAGTAATGTAAGAATTTTTCTTTTCTATTGTATAGTTTCCGCGTGATGTGCATATTAACATTGATGACTGAGGTTTAGTGTTGATGCTTAAGCTTCGAAATAGGCTATACTTGTTTGCTTTGCTCCGCATCTATTGAGCAAATGCATATCCCTAAATGTTTTGTTTTTTCTGTTTTAAGCTTTGTTCTTCTTGGAAAATAGAAGAGCTGTCCAAATGGCTTGAACTATATGCCGATGAATGTATGTCATGTAGAGTAGGATGAGAAGGAAGCCTCAAGCTTCGACTTCCATTTATCAAATATTTTTTAACTCGTTCCCGAAGCATTTTTTTTGTAGCCTTATGCGCTTTTAGCTGTTTTATGAAGCAGGGATCTGAGTCACAATCAAATCGGAGGGAGCATACCATCCAACATACCTCTTACCATCAGAAATCTGTATGTTTTATCACAAGCAAATATTGTGGGCTTTTTTTTTTCTAAGCTTATCCATGATTGTATCAGCTTTGTTTTTCTCTTCGTTTAGTTTTCTTTCAGGTAATCAGTTCAATGGGAGCATCCCAGCTACTTTGTCTGCCTTAACACAACTAACAGAATTGTAAGTTTAAGTCAAACTTGCTTATTCCGAAATTGTACTCTCAGCTATAATCATTTTTTTCATTATTATTCAATATTCTACTGTCATTCTCTTCAGGTTTTTGGATGATAACCATTTAAGTGATGAAATACCAGATTCTTTTCAGGAGCTTAAGAGTTTGGTCGACTTGTAAGATCGTTAGCCGAGTAGCTTTTCTTCCTGTTTGCTTTTCTAGTTTTAATTCTGACATGTTATGTTTCAGGGATCTATCAGGAAATAATTTGACCGGACAGCTGCCTTCCTCTTTCGGGAACTTGTCATCTCTTACCACGTTGTGAGTATTAGTCTCAGTAAAGGATGAGGCCATTAGATTGATTCATACGATTTTTTTCTTCATGAATTGCATATATTCTTCTTATCAGGGATCATATATACTTTTTCTGTTGCAGACACTTGCAGAATAATAAAATTTCCGGGGTCCTTGATGTTCTACTGGATCTTCCACTTTCGGATTTGTACTCTTCTCCTGATGAATTTTCTTCATCCAATAACAATCTAGCATTAACCCGAAAGTAGCTTAGCTTAACAAACTGTGACTTTTGCCTTGTGTAGGAATGTTGAGAACAACATACTTTCCGGTCCTATACCTCCGAAGCTGCTAAATATTCCAAATTTCAGGTGAATCCTCATATCATCTTGCATACCGTGATTATAGTGCATGTTTTTGTATTCCACGTTCAACCCCTATCCGGCCGCAACCCCACATCTTCCTAAATGATCTGTGACGTGTTCGACGCAGGAAAGATGGAAATCCCTTTAATACGACTATTCTTCCTTCACCACCAGCAGCGCTTCCTCCATTTATAGCTGGGGCTCCATATCCTTTAGAAGGACCTAGACAACGACCAGCTGGTGGACCTTCTTCTAGTCTAGAATTGCCTCATAGGGCAACGGAAAGAGAATTTTGGACAAACAAGAGGGTTATCATGATTGCCGCTGGAGGGGGGCTTATAGCGCTTGTTCTAGGAGTGTTTCTGCTTTTGGTGTGGAGATGCTTTAAAGGGAAGAAAAGTTCTAATAACCATGGTGCGGATGCGTATAGGAGCCCCAGTAAAAAGCTTAACCAAACTCAAAAATCTTCATCTCAACCAACTTATCAAACGGAGAAAGGTAACTAGATAATAGTTTATCCTTGCGGCAGATCTTATAAATTCATTGTTTTTATCTACGCTCTTATTTTAATTGAAAGGCCCTATGTTCAACAGTTGATAAAGTGGCAGTCATGAAGCCGGCGGACGAGTCTGGACTAGAAAGTGGAGATACGGGAATGAGTCCGAAGTTACAAGATGAACGGCTTCTCAATGCAACTACAAATACGAGGCCTGCAAGTTCTAGGAGCAAGAAAAAACATGAGATAAACAAGGGAGGTGTGGATGTGAAATCCATGTCAATACGGCCACCACTACCTCCGCCTTTTTACCCCACTGTGGAGGAGGGCAGTGTAAGCCCAATAATGCCAGCAGAAAAAAAGGAACCTGGTCGCTCTTCTGCAGGTAGGGACTCAACTTCTTTGAATGTGACTGCCTTCTCCATTGCATCACTTCAGCAGTATACAAACAGCTTTTCCGAGGAAAATTTTATTGGAGAAGGGATGCTTGGAGGTGTGTACAGGGCAGAGCTTCCAGATGGAAAGGTAAGATGATTTTAATGCTGTAGTGTACAATGTGATATTAATCAAGTTTGTACGTATGTTCAGGCGTATACAGGGTTGTGCAAGTTCTTTATGTCCCTTTTGTTGTTATTTCCTTTTTCATTAAAGAGTGATGCAAAGTTACAGTCGGCAAGTTTCTTTCACTTCCTCCTAACCTCTATTTGACATTCTTTTGTATTCTGTCATAGCTACTTGCCATCAAGAAACTGGATACTAGAGCTTCGAGGTGGAAGACTGATGCTGAATTTCTTGAATTAGTGTCGACCGTCTCTAAACTTAGGCATCCTAACATTGTGGAGCTTGTGGGTTACTGTAACGAGTATGGCCAACGGTTACTTGTTTATCAATATTGCAAAAACGGGACACTCTATGATGCATTGCATATTGATGATGGGATGCATAAGAAACTTTCATGGAATGCACGTGTCCGAATAGCGCTTGGAGTTGCAAGAGCCATACAGTAAGTTGGCCTTGTATATTTAAGCTGGTTGTATCATCTTTTATATGAAGCTTAGATGAAACCCGGAAGATCCCGAAATTTGGTGCTTTTGACTTATATGAATGTCTTTCTCAATGTTTTCAAGCCACCTATAGATCAAAAGCTGAGTATTTCTCTTTTTTTGCATGGTGTTGATAAGGTATATGCATGAAGTATGTCAGCCACCCATTATGCACAAGAATATCAAGTCTGTGAATATTCTCCTCGATGACAAGCTTGCAGTTCGTGTCTCGGAATGCGGTTTGGCTCCTTTGTTGTCATCCGGCTCTACAAGTGAGGTACTTTTGGATAAACTTGTGTACATCTTTTTGTGATATTCGTCTCTCTACCAAATATAAATGTTTGTTGGAGACTTCAGACCATTTTCTTTCGATAAAACCTTTTAGCTGCATCCATTGGACGCTGATGGACTGCAATCAAAATGTGGGAAAAATTAATCTAATTTTTTGCAAATAAGGTAATGAGATATGAGAGTTATGGATATGGTACGAAACTATAGAGGAATACGTTGCGAGAGAATGAGAAATGATTTTCCTACTACTGGTTGAACATTGTTAAGATGAGCATATTATCGGTGTTTTGTATTAACTATCTAATGAGACCACAGCTAATATCGATGCATGTATTCTCAGTTCTCCGGAAGCCTTTTTGTATCATACGGTTATGCAGCCCCCGAAATCGAGTTTGGAACCTATACTTGCCAGAGTGACGTCTATAGCCTCGGTGTTGTAATGTTAGAGCTTCTCACGGGACGAGAGTCCTTTGACAGGTTAGCCAAATCTCGCATCCACAATAAATTTTATGCGAACATAATTCATCAAGCATTTGAATCTTTTACCTTAACCTAAGCTTATATTAACAACATTTCTAGGTCACGCCCTCTAGGGGAGCAATTTCTTGTTAGATGGGCAATTCCGCAGCTTCATGATATCGACGCATTAGTTAGGATGGTCGATATCACCCTAAATGGAGCGTATCCGGTTAAGTCATTGTCACGCTTTGCCGATATAATATCTAGATGTGTGCAGGTAAACTTCTTAATACTCCTACTTTTGTAGCATGCTTTATGTGAAAGTGAAATCCCTGAAATATGACTGAAGCATTTCTGCGAGCGACATTCGTAAAGTCTCGTGTAATCGAATAAATGGCCGTCTTAAAGATTGAATGAAATATACTCTATTTTCAAAAGAGAACTAATTTATAAATAATCAAAGCTAGGAAAGGAATGGGGTAACCAAAGTCTACAAAAAAAGCATGGTCCCATATTTATATCTAATCTTCTTGCAGTGGGAGCCTGGATTCAGACCGCCGATATCCGAAATCGTCCAAGACCTTTTGCACGTGCTTTAAAGGTGAATCTGAAAATCAATTTGGCTGTACGTATAGACAATATAAATGTAGCAGAATGGATGATCACAATGTTTATCTGCCAATAACGGGTACTTATCGATCGAAACCGCAGATTATTAGATGCTTCCTGTAATATATATTTGCAGTTTTGTTGCATTAGAAACCTCCATTGACGGTCTAACAGCAATTTGTCTTCAGGCCTCACCCCTTTTGTTTCATTTTTTAGCTGGTAGATGCTGATATTATTGTTTTTCAGTTGATGTATATATTATATCTGCATAAGGTGTTTTCTGTGTTGTACTCTCATTTGAGGTCTTACTGGATTATGTTTAAAGTCACGTTATATTGCATTTTTAGTGTGTTCGGTTCGGTTCGGATAATGTAAGACTGAGATTCTGTATTGATATTAACTTATTTGGTTTGTCTTAAATTAGTCTCTAAATTTCAAAACATGCTAATTGAATTTTTTAAAGTATTAATATTCTATCTACCATGTTATTCCTTAGGTGTTAAATGACTGTTAATATATGACATGAAGCATCTTTAAACATGTAAATCATAAATACCTATGTTGTATTGTATGGACAGTTTTAATATCATAAACTGATGTTGTATCGCATGAACAATTCGATTATGACGCGTTAAAAAAAAAACCAAGTGCAGATAAATATGCCCCAAAGCCCCACACAACATTTTAATATCAAAACATGATAAAATTGACATTTGACCAGCTTCTGCATAGTTTTGTTTAGGTACATGGTAGTTCACCATCAATTCTCTTAACTAATTTATAGCAATTTTTTATAGGCTTAAATGAAAAATCGCCATTTAAACTATGTTATTTGTTTGTTTTTAGTTTTTAAATTATTTTTTTGATTAAAATATGTATTGAAATTATTATTTCTGGTCACTTTAAGTCCTTAAACTATTTTTTTATCAAAATAAGTACCTAAAATATGTTATTTTTTTGCTTTTAGTCCCTAAACTATCTATTGATCAAAAAATCTTTATGATGTGTCAACATCTTATTGGTCGAAATATGTCTTTGACTTAGATAACTACCGAACTTAAAGTGAGCAGAAATAATAGTTTAGGTACTTATTTTGACCCAAAAATAATTTAAGGGCTAAAAAAATAAACTGTATAATTTAGGGGTTGAGTTTTCATTTAAGCCTGTTTTATATATACTTGTTGCATTAGGAATTTTTTGATATATCAATAATATTTGATTCATTGATCGATTAATCTGAATTGAATACTGTAAAAACACACCATAAGATATTTTATAAATTTATTTTACTTAATTTACAATAATAAAAATTAAATCTTTAACTTTAATTTAATTAAATTAAGAAATTTAGTGTGTCATTCCGATGGATAAACTTAGGATTCATATATAAAATTTTCATAAATTTTTATACTCCATATAATATGGTATGGATCAAAACATTTTACGCCTTGATTTATATGTAATTATTATTACTATTTAATTCGAATTCCATTTCTTTATGGAATTCTTGGTTATAAGAGTCTGTTAAATTGGTTTTCGTAGGCACTAGATAAGGATTGCTTGATTTATAATTTAAAAATATATATTTAACATATTGCTTTAATTTACGGGTAAAACTTTGATACACAAACTGTGCAAAATTAATTTTACACAAGTCTGTGTATTTACACTATAAAAACCAAAATCCTAAATTTCTAACCATAACCCTAAAAAACTAAACCCTAAACCTTAAACCCTATGCACTAAATTATAAACACTAACCTTAAATTCTAAACCATACAACCTGACCCATAAACCCTAAACTAAAATCATAACCCCTAAAACTAAAAAGCACGAGTAAGGCACGCGTCCACATAGCATCAGAATCTTACATCCATGCTCGAGATCTCTCATCAAGCATCTTCGAATGATGCCCGCGTCCACATAGCATCAGGATCCAACATTCGAGAATCTTCAAGGTGTTGCAACACACTTTTAGGGTATACAAATCCCAACAACAATGGATGACTCGACTATCTAGGTGTCCCATCAGCACATAGCAAGGACCTTAATCACCACACAACACTCAACCTCGACATAAGGGTCTTACCGCACACAGCTCTAACACCTTCACCATCACCTTATGGTTTCCATCAGTTATTATGCCACCTTATTGAACTTATCTATTTATTAGTATGTTATGAAGGTACACATTAGCTGTTCTTATTAATTTATGTTATTATTCAATAAGACTTAACCTTATAGACGCCCATTCCGCACACAGTAAGGGCCCAGATTACTACACAACATCAATTGATCCACCTAGGATCCCTATAGGTTACCACCTCACATAGCTTACCAAATATATAACGAGTCATTAGCCATTTATTTCATACACAATGTTTAAATCTCTATTTCTCAGTTTTAATATTCATTTTACACCTTAACAAACCCCCATGGCCCTCTACCTCAAATTATAGAACCCTTGAACGCAATCTCGAAATTTTTGGACAGATTGTACAGCGAGTACCAGTACTCCTATATGGGTATCAGTACGCCCCATAGGTACCGGTATTCCCCCATGAGTACCGATACTCAATTTAGACTCGAAAGGACTGGTACAACAATCTATATCGATATTCACTAACGGTACTTATCCATCATGTACCGATTCAACCCCGTACCGGTACCCTTACCCCCCGCGTACCGGTACGCGAAGCCTCCTTCAGGCAATGTAACAGTGCATACCGATACGCCCCAAGCATACCGATACGCAAAGACGCTATTAGAATTCTAATTGACCAAGGGGTACCGATACACGAGAAGCCGTATTGGTACGTCCCTCACAACTTGTCTCTATTTTTACTAAAGCATATTGATACTCGAACAGTTGTACCGGTACGCAAGCCCAAAATTACTCATACAAGTTATGGTAGAGTTATTAAGTGAATTTCTACCAATTTTAAGCTTTAAAAACATCATACCCATATTTTTCCATTAAAGAGTCAACCAAAGCATATCAAGTCATAAACACTAAAATTATGTACAAAGCCTATTTTCATGAGTTGCAGGAAACTATAGGAGTTAATAGTGTACTAACCTTGAATTAAAGCTGATGAAGAAGCTTTTAAGCATCTACTCCCGTTCTTCCTCTCCTAAACCCCTCTACGCATCTTCTTCCACAATTTCAAACCACATCTACCTTGAAATAAAGATCCATTAATGCTGATCAAACTTCTCTCTTCAAGCAAAATGAGATTTCCCTCATAAATCTCAAAGATTCAACATTTAGGTTTTGGTTTTTAGATGGGATGTGAGTTTAGATGAATGAAGGAGACAAAGAAAAACACAATGAGATTATCCTCCTTTTTTCTGGAGAGAAAAACATAACACCTCCCCTTTTCCCATTATCAAATTATGAAATTACCCTTTTACCCTCATGACATCTTCTTAACTCAAACCTAAACAATCAACACAAGCCCAACAACCAATATCAAGCCCAAAAAGACTCCCAAGGGCCCAACATCACAACCCAAACGCGAAGCCCATGGCTTGAGTCAACTCGACTCTTGGATCCAAAAATACGAGTCGTTACAACTCTCCCCTCCTAAAAGAAAATTGTGTCCCCGAAATTTAGACAATGGAAAGAGAGCATCTGCCAACACTCCAACCAACCTCTCGTTGACAATTGTCTATGTGGCTCTTAGGTTCACCAAAAACCTTCCTAACCAAAACTCTCGACACAATTTCTCCACTTTCTACAAGCCTCCTCAACATGACATCCCCAGCGTCCAGAACAACACTCATATTAAACCTGGAGACGGATCAACCAACGATAATCTCAACAACATTATCAAACAACGGCACTCTGAGCTCACTTCAGATGAGTCACAACTCGGTGAACGAACCTCTCTACCAACACTAGCATTTCTAAAGTTCTTGAACTCAACCCTCACATGTGTCCAAAAAGTGACACTTCTTTAAGGCATAACGCAAGGTACTTCTTCACATAGCAACACCATAACCCTCATGTTTAGAACAAGTAAACCTTATCAATTGAGCTCTATCGTCAATCTAACATGAAAATATAACATTCTTGCACAACTTGGTTAACTAATATAGAACTTAACACCTCATTTACTTGAACCCACTATGACATAAGCAGATGTGATTCCACGATCAGGTGATTCTAATAGCCAAGCCACTTCGGTTCTAGAAGAAAATTGTTACCACAACTAAGCTCTATTATGAATCAAACCATCAAATTGTCCTCAAAGGTTCGAGCACTCTCTTCTGCTCCCAACCACCAAATTCTGACTAGCGTTGGTGCTAAAACTTTAGTAAGTCCTTTAAGATTCCTAATGGTTCTCCCAACACAACTTATTACAACACAAGATTCTGATTCCATACAACTTTAACCAAAACCCACATTTCTCCGAAGCCATTCGGAACATCTTTACACTGTCACCATGCATGAAAATAATCCATCTTAAACCCAAATAAGCAACCCTCTATTCATCAAACTTAAGATTATCTCGACGCATTCGTAAGTCTAAAATACTTTTCAACTTGCCCTTATAGTCCAAACATCGCATCAAACCCCAAATTTTAACACTAATTCTACTTAACTTTCGACTTATGAGACCAACATCCTGAACGATCTTACGAGAATCTCAAAACTCTTCAATATTAACAATATCATCAGCCCTGAAAAACAAAGATTGGCCTTTCATTATTATATATCGACCCACAACAGCTAACACCACTATATCTCGCTATACCAATACAAGCATGTCCTAAGGTGAACCCCTTGGCGATATCGCCCGCACCCTCTCCTCTACCAAGGGGTCTTCATACAAGAGGTTCAGTAGATGTCAGACCACAAGGTGATGAACACTTAATACCAAGCTCAACACATCCCTTATCATGGGTATTACTCCACGATCAAAAGGTTATCCCGTTCAATCCTCGAAGAGTATTTCGGTAACCACTTACACGTCTACCGCTCTAACCCACAGACTTTTACCCTTGCGTCAACTACGCGAACTAAGAATGCCTCGCAACCTACAAGGTCTTCTTCAACTAGCACTACATGAGCACAACACACAAGCTGAAAATATAGGATTTCTTCACGCACAATATCGATAAACTGGTTTATTCCAAACCCTAATTTTGAGATTCTTGCTTGGAAACCAAGTCACCCCTCGCACTCACGTGACCAACCCGTACCAAGGGTAAGTCTAACAAGCCTATAAAGACTGTTACTCTAAACCATACATACCACCCAAGGTGGAACCTTTACTTACCAACACTTACTAATCCATTAATTTACCAAACCAATATCAACCTCGAGGAAACTTATAACAGAACCCGCTCATAAAATATCTGCCAAGGTAGGTACAAAAAATCAAACTGGCATCAAAAAACTGAAAACCACAACGGGACCAAATTATTTAACACACTCTTAGTAACAAGCTTGTCATTTCTTGCGTGGACAACATATTGTCTAACAAAAGCTCGCGCGATGACTCTAATGGTAGATCTCACTTGACCTGTACCCTAATATTTCGGCAACGACCCAACACCACCTCTCGAAGAACCTTGACCATGCCCAAAAAAAGTCAAACCCAAAGATTGAACCGGTAAATACTCATCCACGATTGGGTAGTCCTTTGCCATGTGACCCGATGTCTGGCACTCATGACAAATTCCCCAAACAAGATGCATACCTCAAGGTGATATCAACCACAAGGCTCACGAACTGGTGGGAAAGACGCTAGGGATGAACCGTCAACACTCTCTATTATAGCAAAAATCGAGAAGCCCCATACGAAACCCTCAATTTAGATTTTTGACCAACTCTCAGCTGATCTAATGTAACTCTTTTTGATCCACTCAAAGAACAAACCCTCATCTCAACAAGGCCTGAGAAAAAACTTATGATGTTCTGATTCCCCTCAACATGGTCTGCAAAATCCTCAACTGACTCAATGTTGGCTCTAAAGTCATTCAAGTGCTTCGTACTAACAGCTAACTCAAAGAATATCCCGGGTAAAACTGTTGTCTCGTACATCAGTATGTCAACTTTGAATCCACATCTAACCTCAACCATCTTTACTCTTCAATAGCAACAAACTTTGGGCATAACAGCTCAATCGTAGAAAATTCTTACTCATACCCAACACTGCTTGACACCTTAAATCGACTGCAAGAACTGATCCCTCATATTCTTCATAAGAACTTCATTGGCATACATTTTTCCTAACTCTACGGTCTCTCACCATTCGTATGCATTGTTTTTAAGAAAAAGACGATACAGTCAGGATTTCCTTAAGACTATTCCACGTCATCCTCAGATCCCTCTGAGTGTTTTTTAACTATCAATCTGATTGATCAGGTCATCCTTTCACAACCTCTTTTGCTATACTTAGATTCGTAATAATAATGCTCATCCCATTAAAGGAACGTGGCTTCCTTCACGACTCTCCTTGGTCAATCTCGCGCCGTCAACCTATATGGTTTGAACCGCATTCAAAAGATGGTAGTTTGTCTTTCTTATTCTGGGTTTGGTTCCCCCGAAACCTCAAAGCTTCCAACACTACACTTGTCATCTCAAGCTGGCTCATGATCGGACAATAACCGGTGGCCAAGATCATATCAATTCAATTAGAAGATAACTTCAATGTATCTGTCAACCACGTATTCTCAAGTCTTACTTAAGCATCACCTCACATAATACCCATGATGTTCTTCTAGCCGCTACTATAAACAATTGCAACAAGCATACCTTGCTCGAGATCTCAGAGCATTCAGCTTACTAAGAGCGTACTTAGGACCTCACAACCATCGTGTACCTCTTCACGTTAGACGAAAATGCATATATGCCAGGCATGCTACATCCCCATCACATGGTACCCACCGTTAAAATTTACTTACTACGAATGATGGGACCCTTGATTTTCAATCTACCACTGGTCAATCAAAAGTAAGTCC
Organism: Hibiscus mutabilis; assembly: GCA_019671005.1. Classification (NCBI taxonomy): domain Eukaryota; kingdom Viridiplantae; phylum Streptophyta; class Magnoliopsida; order Malvales; family Malvaceae; genus Hibiscus; species Hibiscus mutabilis. Next base: position 82,354 of record JAGYYJ010003122.1, read on the forward strand.
CAATATCCGTTCTATAAAGGTCATCTACCAACACATAGAATCTCACCACAGGAGGTTCTCACCGTGAACTCAAGGCTTTAATGTAACTTATAGCATATAACCATGATTACTTCTCAAGCGACTAGAAGAGGGCACACCCTCAATCCCTCAATTCCTTTATAAACCCAAGCTTAACGTCTGAGATAACTCCGATCTCATAATCATCCTTAAAAGAATCGTCCATCATTACGACCATCACGACCACGATGAATCTATCTTAATGTCGCAACCAGCGACACACGCGAACACAGGATACACCATCTAGATTCCAATCTTGAAAGAGTACAACTTAGACACAAAGGCTCGTATTCGCTAGACATCTATCAACGACACCTAACCACCCAGGGTTTTCCTAGAAGCGACTAAACGTAGGCTCTGATACCACTAAATGTAACACTCTATACCCAGATGTCACATTTGGGCCTCATGCCTGAAACCCGACCATCAAATTCCCAACCTAGTTTAGCCCAATCCACAATAAGCTTTCAAAACCCATTTTATTACAATCCAAATAAATACAAGTGAAATTTGTAATGTATACAGTGGAGCTCCCTTTTAAAATTACATTATAAAACTCTCGACTCGATCATTTGAAAATCTGAATACAATTTACAATATACAATAGGTTCCTACGAACACATAGCCCAATGACCTAAATACTGTACTCTGAAAAGACGAGGTGCTGGAATCTTTCCCTGATGATGCTCCTCCAATAACGAGCCAAACCTACTAACCTGCGAACAGAAACAACAATTTCGAACGCTGAGCTAACAAAGCTCAGTGGATACACTGCCACTCAATCATGCTTCATGTAAATCATAAATAAAGTAATGCAACATGAATGACATCATGGCAAGATAAAAATGGCGCTACCAGAACCGCCTAAACACGTAGCATTATGAATGTATGATCACACACACAGCTCATACAAGTACCTCATACGTTTACATAGCATCACACAGATAACACCAACAACATTAAGTGAGGTCTGCGTCCACAAAGTATCAGAATCCAATACTTGAGTGAGGCTCGCGTCTACAAAGCATTGGGATCCTACATTACAAGTAAGGCCTGCGTCCACAGAGCATCGGGTTTTCTATACTTGTGGGGATGAGGCCCGCGTCCACATAGCAAGGGCCCATATTACCACACATCATCAATCGATCCACCTAGGATCCTTATGGGTTACCACCTCACATAGCTTACCCAATATATAACGAGTCATTAGCCATTTATTTCATACACAAGGTTTAAATCTCCATTTATCAGTTTTAATATTTATTTTACACCTTAATAGACCATCAGGGCCCTTTACCTCGAATTATAGAACCCCTGAACGCAACCTCAAAATTCTTGGGCAGATTGCTCAGCTAGTATCGATACTCATATATGGGTATCGGTACTTCCCTATAGGTACCGGTACTCCCCATGAGTTCCAATACTCAATTTAAACTCAAAGGTCTGGTACAACAATTCGTACCGATATGCTAAACCCCCGTATCGATACTCACTAACAGTACTTATCCATATCGTACCGATCCAACCCCGTACCGGTACCCTTACCCTCGCGTACCGATACGCGAAGCCTCCCTCAGGAAATGTAACAGTGCGTACCGATACGCCCTAAGCGTACTGATACACAAAGACGCTACTAGAATTTTAATCGACCAAGGGGTACCGATACACGGAAAGACATACCGATACGTCCCTCAGAACCTGTCTCCCTTTTTACTAAAGCGTACCAATACTCGAACAGTCGTACCGGTACGCAAGCCCAAAATTCAAACCATGGGTTCGGATTCCACTTAGAAATCCTACTTAACCTACATCGTTAAGCCCCAAATTACACCTACAAGTTATGGTGGAGTTATTAAGTGAATTTCTACTAATTTTAAGCCTTAAAAACGTCAAACCCATATTTTGCCATTAAAGAGTCAACTAAAGCATATCAAGTCATAAACACTCAAATCATGGACAAAGCTTATTTTCATGAGTTGCAAGAAACTATAGGAGTTAGTAGTGTACTAACCTTGAATTAAAGCTGATAAAAAAGCTTTTAAGCATCTACTCCCGTTCTTTCTCTCCTAAACCCCTCTACACCTCTTCTTCCACCATTTCAAACCATATATACCTTGAAATAAAGATCCGTTGATGCTGATCAAACTTCTCTCTTCAAGCAAAACGAGATTTCCCCCACAAATCTCAAAGATTCAACATTTAGGTTTTGGTTTTTGGATAGGAGGTGAGTTTAGATGAATGGAGGAGACAAAGAAAAACACAATAAGATCATCCCCTTATTTTCTACAGAGAAAAACATAACACCTCCCCTTTTCCCATTATCAAATTATAAAATTACCCTTTTCCCTCATGACATCTTCCTAACTCAAACCCAAACCATCAACACAAGCCCAACAACCAAGATCAAGCCCAAAAAGACTCCCAATGGTCCAACATCACGGCCCAAACGCGAAGCCCATGCCTCGAGTCAACTCGACTCTTGGATCAAAAAATCCAGGTCGTTACAATGATACTCCTAACTCGAGTTTTTTTTCATTCATAATGTTAAAATTTAAACCACTGATATTGCTTAAGGAATATAACGCTTCATCCCGCTAGATTAACCCGTTGATTTTATTATTGAAAATTTAATTCTTGTTATTTGATTTTATTGTTTTGTAAATTTATTATTTAAATCAAAATAAAATTTTTAATTTTAAAGATTAAATTAAAATTATAGAGCATAAATCGACTCTGTCTGCCCAAACAGAAACCAAAGACAAAAATAGTGTAATAATTAGAACTCTTTCCCTAAAAAAGAAAAAAAAATGGGTCTTTGAAAATCGTTAATCTCTCTTTCTGTCTCTTCAAGTCATCCACATCGTTCCACAAAATCTCTCTCATTTCTCCGCTGAATTCTTTCAGAAATTCAAAAACTTTTATAACCCTTTGAAAACGAATTTCAAATTTCATTAAAAAACCTAAAATCCCCGCCTTTTCTGTTTCTGGGATATTTTTGAGAAGGTGGCGTTGGCTAACGTGCGCTAGAAGTGCCCAAGGGGAAGGCAAAGGCGGTGGCTTCATAATCAAATTCAATTTTCCGGTGGTGGGTGTTCGTCGTTTTTTTCTTGTTAAGAATAAATCTCGTCCGTCCACGTTTACATGGGAACGGAGATGATAACGGGACGGTGGGGTACGTGGGAGGAGCTTTTGTTAGGTGGGGCGGTTCTCCGCCACGGTGCCCGTGACTGGAACCTCGTCGCTTCGGAGCTCCGAACCCGAACCACATCTCCTTTTGATTTCACCCCCGAGGTTATTAACCAACTAATACCTTTTAATTCAATTAATGAAAACTTATTTGATTTTATCCGTTTTTCTTCCTTTTTTTTGTCATACTATTTTTTTAGAACCCGATTTTAATATTTTCAATTGTTTGTTTGATTTATGTAATATTGGTATTAAAGAAATGGGAAAATTGCAAGAAGACAACGACAAGAATTGTAGTTTACATTTTATTTGGCAAACACGTCTTGACTTTGACCAACATAATGTTTCTATTTGCACGAATTTGATTTTCATTACATATTATTATTAAAAAAATGAAGATATGGTTCTTGCTTCTTGGTAACTTTCAATGGTGATGGCTTCTGGGTTGTCACGTGATGCCTACATATAGTTTTAGATAAAACTACGAGTTTTACACGTTTCTTTGGATAGTGAAATGAATAACTGATTTCTTGTTTTTTTTTTCTCTCTAAGGATAATTTTCTTAACTCACTCATTTCATCCATCCAACGATAAAAAAAAGTTATAAAATTAAAAAACTCTTTCACTCTGTAAACGGATCCTATATATATATAGGGTTAGATCCACTTACATACAGTATAAAACTATGAGTTAATTTTTTGGATCATTGAAGTGGTGAAATGGATAGTTGAGATTAATTCTTACTATTTTTTTTGAGATAATAATTGTGGTTTTAGTTTGAAAGTGGAATGAGCGATAAAAGATTCAATTATAAAGCTAATTGTGGTAGCTTTCAATATCCATTAATCTTTCACTTAATTTAAGAGCAGCTAATGCTTAATGCTTTATACATATATATGGTAATAATTATGGTTCGAGTTTGAAAGTGGAAACTTAAGAAATGAAGGTTAATAAAATTAAATTAAAAAGCTAATTATTGCAGCTATTATTATCCACTAATCCTTTCCTCAATTCTGTTTAGTTAGTACAATCTACCTTTCAAAAACCATGGAACTTCATTGTTTGTTATAGCATAAGCTTGTCCTAATGTTTGTTAAGAACGATCCGAAGTTTGAATCCCGCAGAGGGTTTGCTGTTTGAACTAGTTAAGGGATGTAAGTTAGCTTGTCCGACGTTTTATATACGGTCTTTATCGGTACTCTGACAATCCTCGAAGTTGCCATGAATGATGTTTCATGAGAATTTGTATGAACCAACTTGTTTTGTTTAGTTACTTGACTATAAGAACTCTTGTTAATGCAGGAAGGAGTTTAGATAATAGTACTGCTACGGCTATGAATCGTATTGAACTGTTCATCTGCGTTGCTTAATTTTGTTCGTGAAATTTCATCTGATGAAGTTGGTATCGTAGTGCAGGTTTGTAAGGCTAAGTATGAGGATTTACGACAGCGTTACTCTGGTTGCACGTGAGTAGTCCTGTCCGGAGTTTGTTGGCATGCTTGCATTGTCACATTATGCAATCTGATGTTTTGTTAACTTATTTTTATTATGTTTTTCTTCATAGAGCTTGGTTTGAGGAGTTACGAAAACAACGAATGGCGGAGCTGAGACGAGCTTTAGAGCAATCTGACGATTCCATTGGGTGAGTACTTTGCCTTTATTGCCGACCGGGATATGGTTAATCATATAATTCAGCATGCTACTCTTCTTAGGAATCTGTCAATGGATTGAACTGTTGGAGTTCCATAACACTTAAATCGAGTTTTTCGGGATAGTCCTTATTTCTTTTTCTTTCTTTTAGGTGGATGTGTGATTTGCATCCTAATTTCTTTTGTTTGCACAACGGTTTGAACTTAACTTACCGAAGATGTACTTAAATCGAGTTCGTGAATTTGATTGAGTATTTAATCTCAGATGCCTCCTAGTACATGGACTTGTATACGTTTGTTCTTCCTTGCTTTGGATTTTCTACGTCCTAAAACTTGCATCCTTGCGTTTATATCACACCGGACTCATGCTAGACCTTTGCAGGTCATTGGAATCGAAGCTTGGAAGCTTAAAGGCTGAGAAAAGAGATGATTCCCGGGTTGGTTACGATTCCAGTCAGACAGAATCACTCCTACCATGTCCTGAATCCGAAGGAGTTGAATTTTCCAGCAAGGATACATACAAGGATGGTCTCTCTGCAGGTAGTTTCACACAGGAAGCTGAGACAAAATGGGCACCTGATTGTCCGGTTCCAGCTGTGGTGCCTGCTGAAGAGATGGACTCAAAGCCAGGAAATTCACCAACCTCAGCGGAGACGGAGAAAATTTCTAGCATTTATAATTTCGCAGATGCTTTCTTTGGAGGACAGTTGCAGGGTATAAAGAAGAGGAGAGGGAAGAGGAAGAGAAAATATTGCAGTAAGGATGCCAAAGAAGGGAGTGTTGGGGAAAGTGAGTTTCTAGGCCCATCAGATTTCGCAAGCGTCTCATGGTGCAAAGAAACTTCGGCTAGCAACTCTGCTCAGATTGGCCGATCTTCAGGTGTCGATGATCAGAGCAGGGATTCAAGCAAGGGAGGGTTTGATGAAATAATGGGAATTTTCAGTTCCGTGGCGGAGAATGATTGTGCTTCCGTCTTTCGACGAAGGCTCGACAGCCAGGTAAGGACGGTATTCTCAGTTTAGTTTGTTAATGATGTTCGCTGTGGTTTCATTCAGTCATCATACCAAGCTTTATGTCGATAAATAGATGATCTCAACATTGTTCTTTTCCCACATTCAGAAAAGAGGAAGGTACAAGAAAATGATCCTTCGGCACATGGATTTCGACACCATAAGATTGAGAATAGGCAATAACTCGATAATGTCTGTAAGAGAACTCTTTCGGGATATGCTATTAGTTGCCAACAACGCATTGTTTTTCTACTCCAAGAACACACGCGAATACAAATCCGCACTGCTTCTTAGACATACCATCACTGCAACTTTGCGACAACATTTCAAGGAGTATGGAAGTAAGGCTCCGGTCATCACCTTTACCTCTACCAGACCTATGCATAGGCCTCCCGCAAAGCCACGAAGCATTCGTCCCGGTAATCATAAGCAGCCGGGAAATGGAACCAACAATAGGAATCCAGTAGTAGGGAATTCTAATACAAGTAAAAAAACAACTAATGCAAGCTCTCCTCCGTCGGTGGAATCCTTGCCAGTGACTAAGAAGGGTCCGGCTCGGCCGAGAAAAGGGGGCTGCAGACGTGCTAGTCAAAAGTCCGAGAGCCCGTCGAAAGGAAGAAAGAGAACTCGAGCCCAATTATCATGTTGTACAATGTAATTGATTTTTTGATTGTACTAAATGTAGGGAAGTGTCTATATGGTGTATAACCTTTTCTATTCTACTTGAAACACAATTGCAACACTAACATTAGTAAGTGAAAATAAACGAAACAAATAGAAAAAGGAAAACCCTTTTTTAGGGTTAATTGTAGCTAACCGTCCTTTAACTAGCGTCCAGATTTTAAATTGGTCTTTAGTTTAAAAACATTTCAATTGAGTCATCAAAGTATCAATATTGTATTGATCACGTAATGTGCCGATATAGTTAGTCAATCCAATTTAGATTTGATGTGAGGCATGTTCAAAATATGTAGATAAAATTATAAATATACATGTATCTCTTACGTAGACAGTTAAAATATGACATCACAAAATTTGACTATTAAAATTTGGAAATATTATTTTTTAACATGTCAAATATACAAACTATTTATATAGCAGGTGTGCATGTTCACAATTTAATGGTGCATTTAAAAGGATAAAACCAACAAAAGAAATTGATTGATACAATACTTATATTTTGAAGAATTGGAAAATTTGAAAACTTGGGATCAAATTAAAATGTAAATCATAATGGGCAATTAACTCAATATTATTTTTATTTTTATTTTAGTATAATTATCGGTATTGTTCTATTAGTCGACTAATTTAACTCTTGTATTGGAGAGATTTTTTTTGAGGATGTGTAACGACCTAATTTTAGGTTTGTGATATAGGTCTTGGATCTGTATTTGAGTATTCTAAAATTTAAGTTTTAAATTGAGAGAATCAAATTTGGAAACTCAATTAAATGGATTCTAGGATGGCTTCGAATAAAAATTTTAAGTTAGTCTAAAGTGTGAGGAAAGAGAAGACATGTATTTAATTATGTTTGGGCTCATATTGGGGAAGAAAGTGTTTGAATTTTAAAAGAGATGAGAGGATATGAGAAAAAGTAAAAAGTTGTCGGAGAAAGAAAAAAAAAAGAGAGAGAGAAAATTGAGGGAGGAGTTTGAAACTCCGATCTATTGAGTTTTGACCGTTCGTTGTCGGCACTTTTACTGTTATTGTGTTTATCTCGTCGAGACGAGTTTGCCAATATCAATCGAAGCTGTCGTTAGAGGGGGTGATTGTTAAACTTTTTTATGCCAGAAAGTGATAACATTTGTGACAAGAACAAACAATCTACGAAAAGAATAAAGAATTAATCTAAAATTTTAAATATAAGTGATTAATTTTATTGAATTCAAATTTTGATTAATTTAATAAAATATATAATTTAATTATCAATTTAAGAATAAAAATTCTTTAAGTACTAATTTAATATTCATTAAGCCTGACAGCTCAAGAAACCTCAAAAATAACCCATGATGCAAAAATATTTAAAAATAACATAAATACAAAACCAACAAATAACAATTCTTATAAAGTTTATATGATAAAATGATTAAATTATGAATATTTATATAAGTACAAAGATGGTTAACATATTTGCCAAGATAAGCAATGATTTTTAACCACTTTCATTTTCCCCAAAGCAACACCATCCAATGCAATATAAGACAAGTGATTATTGTTTAAATTTAATTATTATGTTATATCCCTATTAAGATTAAGACCCTGTTTGCGGTTGAGGTTAGGTAGAAAAGTTACTTTGAGAAGCTAGAAGCAACAAAAAAACGTGTCGCTTGTAAGTGTCAAAACTTTGGTTTGCCCAGAAGCAACAAAAAACATACAGCTTTTAAGTGTCAAAATCTTAGTTTGTCCCCCAAACTAGCTTCTCAAACCTTAGTTTGCGGAAACTAATTTTTCTAGCTTCTCAAGCTAGCTTTTCAAACTTTAGTTTTGCCCCAAACCTTGGTTTTACCACCTCAACCGCAAACAAAGCCTAAATTTATATATGAGACAAAATTATAAATTTTATTTTAAAATTAGATAAAAATATATACATATGTGCACATACACTCTTGTCCTAATCTATATATTTTTTACTAATGTTTAGGCCCTTTCAAATTCACAAAATTTATGTTTAGAATTTCATTCATATGAATTGATTTGATTTTTAATTTGTTACTATAATTTTTCTAAAATAAAATTAAATTACAAAAAAAAGGAATTTGTAAGAGTTTAACTTACCATTTTCATATATGATATTTAAGAATATATAAAAAATCATTTTAGGCATTTTTTGGGAAGGATATTTTGCTAAAATTTTCGGATACTATTGTTAGAGAAAATATTTCATGATCTTATGTTTTCATTTTTATTTCGTAATCTATTTACATTTGTTACAGTAAAAAATAAAATCGTCATGTATTTCTATCGACTTTAGACAAAATAAAGGAGATATTAGCTTGTATTCTTACCGATTTCAGGCTAGTATTCAAGTTATTTTAGTTAAACTTATTAGTCAGTCCATTGATGTGATAAAAATCACTACAGATCTCAAAATAAAAAAAAACAAGTACTTTATATAATGTTTTTTTTTCAAACATAATATCTGAACAATTACTTCATAATATTTCTAAATAATTATTTTTTTAAATATTTTGTAGGATAATTATTGTACCTAATTTTAACTTTGTTATATTATTGTTGTTGAATTTGTCTCATTTTATTTATGTAATATTATTATAAGTATTTTTTAATTAAACTTAAAAAAAAATTAACGAGACACATGATAATATTATTCTCCTTATTAATATTTTTTTCACATTTGTTTTAAAATATCTAAAATATGTCGTTATTTTTTAACAATATCTACATAATTAAATATTATTTAAATGAAGAAAAAATCCATATGACAGGGAGAGATAGTAAAGTGAGACATACGCCATCATTGTCGCACTGGGAATCATCGCCGATTCATTTTCTTGACAACTCATAAACCCAAAAAACCCAAACCCGAAACCTTAAATCCGACGTGCGAAAGCGTAACTGCTTGAGCCAAGGTTCCCCCAGAATCTCCTTTTTGTTCTTTCGATTGCTTTCCTTTAAAACGGTGGCGTACTGCCGCTGCTTCCTCTGTTTTACTCTTTTTTACAGCTTCAGCTTTGATAAATCATTTCGTCTCCATTTTTGCTCTTCAATTTATGGGTTTTTGCTTAAATGGTGGGTGGATCAAGATCCGGTTATAGTTTATAATCTTGCAGTTTGTCTCTGTTTTTTTTTAAATGAAGAAATTTGGGAAGTTGAAGTTGAAGCTGATTGATATTGTTTTAGCTTCCTTTAGTTTTTTATTTTATTTTATCTTTTTTCACTTCAATCTAAAAATCGAAACTTTGCTGTTAAAACTGCTGTTTTTCCTGTTGATAATTTCATTTTGCTTTTAAATCTCAGCAAGGAGTTTAAAATAGTACCCACAGACTTAGATCTAACAAATACTCAAACAAACTCTTTGTTTGATTTCAAAGTTCCATTTTTCGATCCCTTTGCTTGAGGGACAGATTAATATTTGTTTCTGGGATTCTGTTCTGTTTCTCTTCTAGATTTTTGGGTGTCGTTCGAAATTTCCAAATTTAGAATAAACAATATGAAAACCACTTTTTAACCCCCCCTTTGAGATTTACCATTTTGAGACGGCACATGCATATGCGCAAGCTTCAACTTATTTAAGTTTTAAGCTTAAAGCTTTATATTTTATCCTCTTCGTTCAACTTCAAATTCCTCATCTCAGTTGCCGAAGCTAAAAAAAGGGTTCTTTGATATTGTTATTATCATTGGTGTTTCAGTAGAAAGTAATTGTATGATTTACCTTGAAGAAGAACATTTGATATATTTTTAAAAAAAAAAAAGTTTTGTTTTGAATGCTATTTCCTTGCAGTTTGTTTTGAGGGTATTAGAAAACCATTGATTGTATGAGGACATTTCAATCATGGAATGCGCTGGTCAAGAAAAGAAATGCTTTGTTTGAGGGGGTATGACTCTGTTCTTTCTTTTACTTCAAGCTTGAAGGCCTTGGGAGATAGATATTTCTGTATAATTTTAGTTTTAATGTTTCTAATTCTCTGATGCTGTTGCAGGGAAACTGCGGATTTAAAATGAATCAGCTTCGATTTATGGGAGTTATTTGTACAGTTATGTTGTTCATTGTGTATAGAACCACAAATTATCTATACCTTAAGACAGAGGTATTTCAACTCCTGTTTTTATCTAGATTTCAATGGTTTCCATTTACATTTAGGACATAAATGGATTTGTTATTCCTCGCATTGTAGTGGTCAGTTGGGATCTTTTGTTACCTTTTAGCTCATTAGTTTCATATTGGCGAATGGTTTATCTAATCTATTGCGCCTTGCTACAGCTATATGTTCTAATCTTTTTTAAATTTGTTTCTCTTGTTGCAAGATGGAAATAAAATTTCACCCTTTTGAAACAGTAAAGGTAAATCACATAAACTAGTTCCTTTCCGTGCCTGAGCTTGTAGAACTTGAAACTTTTTGGTTTTTCTTTGGTACATGTTTGAGAATAAGTTGATTAAGTTCTTGCATTATATACTGTTTAGGATTCATTTCCTTCGTTGCCATTGTTTCCTGAACTCTTGTGTTGCTTATTATGCTTATTACCAGTCTGGGAAACTAAATGGTATGCTTGTGCCTAGGATTATCGATTGCATAATGGGAAATTAGGAGGTTTGCCTCGAGGCATTATGCAAGCTCGTTCAGATTTGGAACTAAGGCCTCTATGGTCAAGCAATTTGCAGTCAAAATCTGTTTGTATGCTGGCATGAATTTATGCATTGTTGTTTTTTCCTCTTTAAATGGAAAAAATAACAGATGGCCATCTCGTTGCAGGCTAGTGTTACGAAAAACAAGAACTTGCTAGCAATGCCAGTTGGTATCAAGCAAAAAGATAATGTGGACGATGTAGTGAAAAAGGTAGTGCATCTTGTCCTGTTGGTTTTCAAAATTGATGAACTGCACATTCTTTTCCTAATTTTTTTTAATTCAGTTTCTTGCAGCAAATTTTTCCATTATTTTGTTTCATTACGATGGCAATGTGGATGGATGGTGGGATCTTGGTTGGGGTGAGAAAGCCGTTCACATAGTAGCTCATAACCAAACGAAGTGGTAAGGTCTCACTGCTGGTTCTATAACATGTATCGGTGGATGTATATGTTCATATTGAAGTATAAATAAACACATTGTAGGTTCCCACCGAAGCTTTTTCCGACTAGTTAAGCTGGTATTATCTCTTGGATTCAAAATATAACAATTCATAATTCAAGCAGTAGGATAGTTGGGGAAACAATGGATGTTATTGGTTTTACTGTATAAAAAAGGCCCTAATCAATAGTGCTATGATTCTCATGTTTGCTTGCTAACTTGTGAACTTGTGTGGGCAAACCTACAGTTTGTGTTACTGTCGATATGTAACATTATGAAATATGAATTAATGTTTGTATGTGTGCCAACTCTAGGAGCTTGGTCTACTATAGAATAGAGGTATGCACTTTGGACTGCTTGAAAACTATTATAATATCCTTGCTCTATTTGATGGAATTTCCCGATTGAATTGCCAAAATGGTCATTGGATAAGTTTTAGTGATCTCTTCCCCCTTTCAGGTGGTTTGCAAAGCGCTTTCTGCATCCTGATATTGTGTCTCTTTATGACTACATATTTCTCTGGGATGAAGATTTGGGAGTCGAGCATTTTGACCCTATAAGGTAAATGGCTTTTACTACATTTCTGTTACATGCAATATCTCGATCTTCTTTTCCTTTACATAATATTACGTGTTCTTCGTCGATAATAGTCTTCTGTCTGGTTTCTCCTTGAGGCAATGCTAGTTTAATCTTTCACTTGGTCACTATTTGTGCTTTGTGGGGCTTTTTCTTGTTTAATGACAGAAGCCTACTTTTGTTTGGGGTAAAACTCGAACATTTTGATTCATTGGCTAGTCTTGCTTTTCCAGGTACCTAAGAATTGTGAAGTCTGAAGGTTTAGAGATTTCTCAGCCTTCTTTAGATCCCAATTCAACTGAAATACACCACAGAATCACTATACGCGCGAAAAAGAAAAGGTTTCATAGGTAAACAGGATGGTCTATGACCATTCACTAAAGGCGTGCGTATTATTACTTCTATAATACTTACATTAAAAGTTTTGACCGTCGCAGGAGAGTTTGTGACCTCAGAGGTAAAACAAAGTGCTCAAATGCAAGCGAGGGGCCACCATGCACTGGGTGAGAGTTATTTTATCATCATATTCCTTGGTGGCATGATGGAGTGTTTTAAAGCAATTTGATGACAATGATTTCATCCATCAAAGTATTTTTAAAAGTGCAATTTAAATTACATATACACTAGAGGATTTGCGCGATTATAATCTTCCCAACTCTATATGAGATACTCTGCTACGAGCTGGATTGATGAAATTCTCGAAGAATATTTAGTTCCATTATCCGGTTGATCACCACTATACTAATTTTAGTCATTCATAATACCTTTGTAGATTTGTGGAGGGAATGGCTCTACATCAAAATTTAAAGATGATGCAGTTGATTATTTGTTTCATTTTCTCATTTAGCCTTTTCTTTTTTTGTCCTTTTTCTTCCATTCAGAATGATCTTGTGCATGGATGGGGAGTGGATATGAAACTCGGGTATTGTGCACAAGTAAGATTCACTCGATTCTATTTTTCACCTGCTTAGTGAACCACGTTCATTTCCCTTTCCGTTCTAATAAACAACGTATATTTACGCGGACAACTTAGAAATATAATAATTATTATTATTATATATGTTATTATTCAGGGTGATCGCTCAAAGAATTTTGGCATGGTTGATAGCGAGTACATTGTTCATAAGGGTATACAAAGTTTAGGGGGTACTGCCCATCCCACAATGAGGACAACCGTAAAGGTTCTGCTTTAACTCCTTCCCCTCTCGTAATTTCCTGTTGAATTTATCCAGGCTATCGTGCTGCACTAGATTAATTGTAATAGATTAATTGTAATTCATTCGGTTTCTTAATGCATTTTCCCGCTCGTGTGCAGAGACACGGGGCTTCAAGTTTTGATCTACTAACTGAGGTGAGATTGTTAATTCTTCAATTCGCCAATGATCCTTATTAGACATTCCCTTGATTAGTTAAGAAATTGATATGATTACGGATATATTGTTCTAGTTCTTCTGGCCAAGAGAAATTTGGCTTAGCTTTAGTGCTTAGGCAGCACCCTCTTGGTTACTATATGATCATTGATAATTCTCAATATTTTGATGCTTACACGCAAGCACAAGATTCTTCGGATGAACGAATACGATTCAAGGACCCTGCCCTCAAAGAAAAGAGAGAAAACATAGCCTTGTGGGACATGATTTTACTTATATTCTTCCATGAATGAATTCTAATGGAGACTTGCAGATTCGGAGGCAGTCCACTTGGGAACATAATGTGTTTAAAGATGGAATCAAGCTGTGGAGGAAGACAAGGATTGGGTGGATCCATTTCTTAAGTATCAAAGGCACAGCAGACAAGAAAAACGACAAGACAACTAGGTTTTCTAGCTCATGGTCGGATAATGGATATTGAAATTTAATTATTTCATTATTTGAATCATTTCTCTTACCTTGCTTACAAACTGTGTCTCGCTAAAGATATTCGGTGCTTAAGCATGCTTGATCGTACGTCTTTTTATATTTTATATTGATAACAGTATCAACTGAGACTTTTGATCAAGTTCACTTCATAAAATTCGACTAAATAAAATGTTTTGAGTTTTTTTTTTGAATTATAATGATTAAAGTTACATATTATTATATATTAATAATACGCCATCTAATTAAGAACGCTTAGTAAAATTAATATATATATATATATATATATTAAAAAACAATATATTTGTTTGATCAACGACATTTGGATTTAATAAGAAATGAATGAAGGAATCACAAATACAATGTATCTGAATAAAAGAACAAATATAAAAATTACATTCACTAAAAAAGCTCATACAAAACTAAAAGGACAAAAAAAAGTTATTCCCTTGAGAATGACGTCATCGACAAAGAACATAAAATTTTTCGTGACATTCAAATTATGAAAAATCAAATTATGAAAAAGAATCAAACTGTTAAGCAAATTGTTTCACTATCCAGATTTAATTACACCGACAAACAATCATAAAAGGGAATCAAACTTTCTATAACTACCGACAAACTCAAATAAAAAAGTGGTAAAAATATCTGTACGAGCATCAAATGATAGCAGAAGTATGCGCAAAATCATACCAAATGGTAGATAAAGTATATTACAAAAATAAAAAAAATATGACACAGACAAAAAAAATGTCTTACATGACCATGGATTTTTATTAAATAAAAAACATAAAAAACTAAAACATAATAAATAAAAATAAGAAAAATAATAAATACTACGATATTGGTATCGTCTTCGACTAAACTAAAAATGAAAAAGAAAAACAGCCGACGGTAGTTGAAAGAAAAAAAAAACTAGGGCAATATATTTAGTTAACAGGTCAGCAAGAGTATATTTTTTTAATTATTGTAGAAATGATTATTTTTTTCTTCATATTAAAAAAATAGATTTATAGTTTAATATTAAGGTTTAAGGAATTAAAGGTATGATGTATTTTTTAAGGTTTAAAATTTAAAATTTAGGGTAAATTTTAAATTTTAAGTGTTGGAGCAAGAGAAGAAGCACTAAAAAAGACAATTTTTATTCGATTATTTATGCTTGTATTAAAAGAAAAATGACCAAGGATGTATTATGCACATAGTATAAGGACCTATACAAATTTGTGCCGAGTTTAATGTACTTTAAATTATTTAAACCGTATGAAGATCTCTATAATGGATGGATGTGGTGGAATCCAGCATTTAGCAACGAAGAAGGAATATTAAACTTTCTGAGGACTCCAAAGAAAAAAAACAACAAAAGAAAAAATGATAATAAAATGTATTTTTTTATTGAGTAGATTTTAGTTTATGTTTTGTATAAAAAAATATAATATAATAATAGGTGTTTTTCTTTAAATTCTAACCCTAAACCTTAAATTCTACTCCTATAACTTAAATCCCTAAACCTTAAACCACAACATAAATCTTTACCCTAAAATTGTAAAACTTGTGTATCAAAATATTTTTCTTAAATTATATCTCTTGTTAACTTTAAGTGTTTAAATTATTTTTTTGATAAAAATATCTGCTTAACATTTATACCGTTATAAGTGTCTGATTGTTACAGATTATTTAAAAAATATATGTTATCCAATCAATACTTGACATGTGACAATAATATTATTTTTTTAGAAAAAAAACTTTAAACTTTTAATTTTTTAATGAAAAACCCAAAATTATCAAAAATCTTAAAATCCCTAAAAATTACAAAATTTCAAATCCTCACCGTTACCGCCGCCGAACCCACCCTTTCGATTACGAAACCCAACAGACTATTTCCTTAACTGTAATATATCGTCGTCAAAAAACTAACGAACGACTTGACAATTTAACAATACAAGGCAAATATAATTTCCATCCTACTTTTCTGCACTTCAATTATTTTCCCCATCTAACAACAAAACCTCAAAAATTTTATAAACAGAAATAAACAAATATGACTGTAGTTTAGCATCTCACTAAACCAAGCATTTTCTTTGTCTAGTAGTAATCAATGTACAAAGATGTAAATAGGATTATAAACTGGAAGAGTTCCAGCTAGCATCAACAGCTCCAATGATTCTTTTATGTAGTTTAGCTCCACCACAAGCAATTATACCTCGATCCAGACCTTCCAAGAACATACCTTTGGAAAAGTCGAGTCGAGATCCTCCTGCATCAGTTACCACACCACCAGCCTCCTCTATGATAATCACACCAGCTGCATGATCCCATATCTTTTCCTTGTACCCCGTCCTCGCAAACTTCATAAATATCTCGGCATCTCCTCGAGCTATCGCTGCATATTTCACCATACTGTATACACGCAATGGTTCCTTCCTGCATTTGAAAAACAGAGTCATTACTTGTTTTGTAATACAGCTGATGCATGCCATGTTTATGAACTAGTTCAAAGTTTGATGAAATGTCATGGAACAATATATCAAACTTAAGTTTGATGTTTTGATTTTGCAAGCGGCATATGTATATGAATTGGAATATGGGCAGTTTGCAAATGAGATGATATATATATATGTGTGTGTGTGTGTGTGTACCTAAGGCCGACGATGTGAGCTAATCCAGCTGTGAAGGAGTGGCTTGAGTTTGATTTCTCAACTGGTTCACAGAAAGTAGCCAATGCCGGATTATCGACGGAGGATACTCGAACCGGTATTGCAGTGTTTGGCCATGATAGCGGCTTATTCTTCCTTTGTAAAGGTTGCATCCAAGCCTCACCTCTACCTTTCCTTGCATAGATCACACAACCTTTATCCCATGATTCAGATGTTGTTGGGGTCAATTTAGATATAATTCTATGATAGCGGTGGTGATAACTTAGCCATTCCTTCTTCATCGGATAGTTCGGGCAACCTAGAACACCAAGCACAACTTCTCCATCCTCTATCAATGCTAAAGCGACAGCGTATTGATCGCCGCGAACAAACCCCAATGTACCGTCAACGGGGTCTAGTGCCCAAAACCTTCCAGTGGGGCCTCCCGTCGAATTGCAATGACTAATGGCTTCGAGAACATCGGAACTCCTGAGTGGTGTTTCCGGACCCTTAAGGCCGAAATGAGGAGCCTCGGCTAGACAGTCATTGACTGTTTTCACAACAGCAGCTAACAACACTGATGAATCAGGTTCAGAGAGGCTTCGAACATCTTCTTCGGCAAGAATAGACACATTCCGGCACCCGAAATATTCGGATAGTATCCAGCTTACGGTTGCTTGAACACTCCAATCTGGTTGACACAGTGTAACCAAGATGATTAAACTACGTAGAATGCTGTGACTAATACCACAGAACCACTCACATAAAACATGAAACTTAATTCACTATAGATCATATTTCGGATAAGAATATCAAACACGAATATTTCAAGAAAAACGAATAATTCGAGTAACATATCCCTTCTCAAGACTCCTAATTTAAAGTGCCAACAGATTGTTAAAATATCAAAGCAACAATTTGAACCACCAAATATGCAGAAGAAACACAAAAGAAGCATTAGACTATAGGAACTAAATGTACCCATCAAACACATTAAAAAACACCATTATTTCAAGAACCCCAAATTCAAAAAAAATGGATGAAAATACCAGCCACAGTGACAGGAGAATTATCATCTTTGGAAAGAACAGGACTGCTGGTTTTCAAAATCAAACTCTCCTGAACTTTCTGACACAGTGAACATGCCATCTGGACAGCCCTGACAGCAACATCCAGTTCCTTGGAATATTTGTCTGGTCCTGGAGATGTAAGAACCAAATTCCTCTCATCTTCCATCACTGAAGAAGAAAAAGAAGGGTAATTTTGGTCAAATTTCAGCTGAGAAACAATGGGGAAACACCTCTTTTGGTGGGTTTTCTTCATACTCCATGGGAACCAAGTTTCTACAGAGATTGCTGCTGGAAATTTCTCGGGGTTGGTTATTCTGGTTTGTCCCAGAATATTAGGGGCTCTGAAAAGCAGGGTTGTGGAATTTAGAGGCATAATTGTTAGAGATACTCAGCTCTCTCAATTTGTGGAGTTTAAACAACTATACATATTTGTCCCAGAATATTAGGGGCTCTGAAAAGCAGGGTTGTGGAATTTAGAGGCATAATTATTAGAGATACTCAGCTCTCTCACTTTGTGGAGTTTAAACAACTATACATATACATATATATATATATGATGGAAGAAGAAAAGACAAATTCTAAAGTGGGTAAAACTGTTGATTAATTTAATGAGATATGCAGCATGAGAGAATTGACCGCAGACCCTAGTTTTCTGGGAAGGTGAAGAAGAAGACGACTGTGGTGGATATGGTGGCTATAGGCTATAGCTATACCTATACCTATACCTATACCTATACCTATACCTATACCTATACCTATACCTATACCTTTCCTTCCTTTCTTTGTCCCCTGCTTTTGGTATTAAACCAGATATTGTCTTGTTTCAGCTAAAATAATTGTAATGCCTATCAATTTCTTACCATTTTGGCTTTCTTCCGCAATAATATGAGTATGGACCTTAAATTCTCTATCTTATTGAGTGGAGTTTGACTTGATTTAACTCAAATTATAATTTTATAGAGTCGATTTGAAATTTGTTAAAATATAAGTTTTTTTAATTAAAATATAAGTTTTTTTAATTAAAATATAAGTTAAGTTATAAAATGAGGTCGAATAACTTAATTTTTTAGTAATTAGTAGATTGATTTTTAAGTTCAAATGAAGCTCATAACTCTGTCTGATATATGTGTCTAATTTATGTATATTGCATATGAAAAAATTATGAAGAAATATACCTATATATCGTACATAATTATACAAAGCCGTTTAAATTAAAATCAATTAGTATCATTGCATTATAGATGTTTACAATTAATTTTGAATAAAAACTTGAACAATCCAGCTCGACTCATAAATTTTGAAATAAAATGTAAGTTATAAAATTTGACTCGTCAACTCAACTCAACTCAGTTAACTCAAAATATTTTTACTAACTTGATCATATACCCTTATATTCTATTACAAGAATATAATGATGGATAGTAAATTATCTATTCTATTAATAAAATATATGGCAGAGTTTAGTATTGCAAGTATAAATTATTTTAAATTATAATGATATTTGTGTTTTTTATTTATATGATATTGAATTAAAAACTTGTCAAAATATTTAATTTAAAAAGTATTATTTAACATTCAAATATAAAAGTTAATAACTAACAATAGTTGGGTGCAATGGCAAGAGACATTCTTCTCTCAAGAAGGAAATTCTAGTTCAAATCTTTAAAACAACAATTTTAAGAGAGAAAGCCTTGAATACTGAATATAAACAGTAACATTGATATGTATTTTATAAAAGAATCATATAAAGCTAATAAATTTATATACAAAATTTTTATTATTATACTTGTTGTTATCTATTAATTTATCTTTTTTATATATTTCTACTCGAAGTATTTTTGGTTCAGGGTAAAATTTATTTTTTTATAATTAATCATTTGAAAACACATGTATTGTACAAATAAATTACTCGAATTTAAATTTTTTTGAGATAACACCAAATTCTTTTTTACTAAATTCATCCCGTGTGTTTTATTATAAATAACATTTAAAAGATAATTTGATTTCATTGGTATATAAAGCACAATTAAAAAAGACATTAATTCCATTATCTCCCCAATAATTACTTAGTACTATTAAATTGATTGGATTAGATGGATTTGGAATAAGAAGACGGCCACAATTCAGTTGGTTTAGGCCTACTTCAGCATTAGTCATCATGACGTGAGTGTTTCCTATATTTATTGCAAATTTAACCAAATATTATTGTTTGAAAAAATAAAATGGGGTTGATTCGGATTTATCTAATAATTTAAATTAATTTTAAGAATGAAAAATAAAATCATCATGGTTTTCTATGAGTTCTTTGAAAATATTTTTCAATTCAAATAAAATCGTTGGTTCTATCTAACAACTTTTACACACATGATAGATGAAGAGTGGTATAATGAAGGATAGAGTCGAGATTAGGAATTGGGATAAAATATAAGGATTTATATCTAGTACATTACAAACGCCTTAGTTTTAGGGTTTAAGGACTTAGATTATGGGGTAAAGTTTAGGGGTTTAGGTGTAGAAGTTTAGAATTTATGTTTTAGTATTAGGGTTTAGGGTAATATGTTGAAGATTTAGGTTTTAAGATATAAATTCTAAATTCTAACTCTAAACTCTAAACTCTAAATTCTATTCACAAACATTAAAGGCTTAAAGGAAAAATAGGTGCTCAAAGTATACATTTTTTTAACTTTAGGCGCCTAAAGTATTTTTTTTGTAAAAATAGGTGCCCAAAGTTTCCAAAGTTATAATTTTAAGTGCCTAGCAGTTAATGGGTGTTAAAAAAAAATTTTAACGAATAAAAGAGTGACACGTGGCATATTTAATTAATTATTTTATTCAAAATTAAAAAATATAAAAAAACTTTCAATTTTTCAAAAAATCCCAAAAACTTTAAAAATTTTACAAAACATTTCTGAAATCCCTAAAAATACCCAAACCCAAATCCCCCAATTGTCGCCGCTTCCGCCGCCGTTGAGCACACAGGTTTGGTCGCTGGACCAAGCCGGTCATTTTCCCTAACGCGACATCGCCGAAAATGACGAAAGGCGTGCAGCCGAACGTCGAACGTAAAATCGACGTTCGGCTGGCACGTCGTTCGCCATTTTCGGCGATGCAACGTTAGGGGAAATGACCGCCTTGGTCCAGCTACCAAACCGATGTGGTCAACGGCGGCGATCGGCGGCGGAAGCGGCGGCAATCAGGGGATTTGAGTTTGGATATTTTTAGGGATTTCGGGACTGCTTTGTAAATTTTCAAAGCTTCTGGGATTTTTTGAAAAACTGAAAGTTTGGGTATTTTTCTTTAAAAAAGTAAATTAAAATGCCACGTGTCAATAATTGATTGGTTAAAGTTTTTTAACACTCATTAACCTGTCAGATACCTAAACTTATAACTTTGAAAACTTTGGGCACCTATTTTTGCAAAAAAAACTTTAGACACCCAAAGTTCAAAAAAGGCATACTTTAGGCACCTATTTTTCATTTAAGCCAACATTAAGTTATAAACTACTAAACATAAACCCCTAAACCCTAAAATTAAGACATTTGTAGAAACTAAAAGTTTCCACCGTTAGTATATCAAACAATTATTCAAAATATAAATGCTTGAAAGTGAGAGACAAATGAATAAATAATTTATTTTAAAAAATATATATAAAAATAAAATATAAAAAAGTTAAATGTGTGGAGCAAGGGCGGTTCAAAGATTTAAAGGGCCATGTGCAATTTAATAAAATGCGACCCTTGATTTATAATAATATTTTTTTCAAATAAAGTTTTCTTAATAAAAAAATGTTGGATTACACTATAAAAATGACTTACAAACATCTAAAAGTCTAACATTTTCACTTAAAAAGTGATGTTATTCTTGTATATTTTAAAGCAAAATTATCTACAATGCTTTCGATATCAACTTCTTTCAAAAGACCAGCCTCGATTGCCATTAAAACAAGTGTATTTAGCCTTTCTTGTAACAGAGTTATATGTAAGTATGAGTTCACAAATTTCAATTTTGAAAAACTTCATTATGCAGAAGCAACAATAATAGGATTAGTCAATAAGACTCTATATGCAATTGTCGTATTTGGGAAGCAATTAAAATGTTTTAAAAACTTTAATAAATTCACTGCTCCTATTTTTTCCTTGGGTAAAAGCGCCCAAAGTAATTTCAGCTCAACAAATAACTCATTTCCATCAACGTTAGATAACACATATTTCCTAAGAGCATTTTCAAAATTATTGCAATAAGATTTGAGATTAACGTCATCCAATGAATGTAATTTATCATAATGAAACAAGAAGCCATCAAATAATGTCATCCTATTTGAAAATTTGTCACTACTAATAAAAAATACGAAATTACAAACCGAAAATTGAAAGTGTATTTTTAAGCAAAACTGCACGCACATGCATACACAATCTTTTAGAAAATGGGAAATTAAGGGAATCATTTTATTAATCTTCCAATTGCCACCATATATACCGACACACATCTTACCCATCTTAGTAATTTCTCAAAATACCTTATTTTTTAAAATCAAGATTTACTGGTAATTTTCATTTAAAAATGATTATATGTATAATAATATTTTGTTTTGGGGCCCTCTTTTCTTGGAGGCTCTGTGCGATCGCACATGCCCAAAACCGTCCAGTAGCAACAACCGCCGACAAGACACAAACAAAGGGGAAAGGAGGACACTGCTCTCGCCAAACACTTACAAAAAATAGAGAAAAAGAAAAAAATGAAAAAAGACAAAAATACTAGACGAAGAAGATGTTGTCAAGCCTTAAACTGTCGGCGAACAAGGTCACACATCGAGCACCGAAAGAGCTATTTCAACGAAGAGAAACTATTCCCGTCAAAAACCAGGACAAGTGGTGGAAGAAGAGCCACAAAAAGCCAGCCGTCGACCACCCAGTAAGTACAAAGACTCAACCTGAAGTAGAAGAAGATTATTATGCCGGAGGGAAACAAGGCCAAGCCACTAACGATTGGTGGCCGACAAAAAATAAGACAAAGCGGTAAAGATTTTAGAGAGAAGAGATAGAATATAAAAAGATAAAAGAGAATTTTGATGTGAAAAAGAAGACATTAATGCCGGAATAAGTGACCGAAGGAAAAGCGACGGTTTGTGTTTTAACAAAATATAGATAAAAGGAAAAAGGAAAAATTGATTTTATTGGAAATGGATTAGTTGACCTTTATAGAAAAAATTGATTTTATAGGAATAATTAAACCCAAAAAGTTAAACAAATATTATTAGATTCGGTGGAGGTGGGGACCGTGTAAATGACAATGGGGGGCTGCTAATTGTTGGATGTAATCCGGATTCGTTGGATAAGGTAAGGATTTTGAATTGGTTATAAACGGTAAAGGGGATGACACAAAGGGACATGGGGACCAAAAATGCCACCCATGGGGGTCTTTATTTAGGTCTATATTCAATGAAGCACGTGAATTTTTTAATTCAGACATGAGACGTCAAATCTTATTTCATCATTATTAAAACAAATTTAAGAATAAATATATTATTTGTATATATAAAGACGAAAATAAGATCAAATATTAAGATGAATCAGATTGTAAAATTTCAAAAGATAAAAGCCTATTAGTTATTTATTTTTAAATTTAAGACGGACAAAGTCTAATTTAATTAATGTTTCAAAGATTTGAAATATCTTGAATTTTTTTGTTCAGGTTCAAACATTAAAAGAGATAATTTAGTTCTCTTCAAAAATATGAATGTGAATGGTGCAGGGACATAAAGACGAAAGGTCAAATTGATAAAAAAAGTAATTGTATAGGTTGTCTTCAAATTATGATATTTATTCTAAATTAATTATTATACTTTAAAATATTTTATATCAGTCCCTAAACTATGACTCACTCTTAATTGATTTTTAAAGTTTAAATATTATGAATCAGTCCTTAAACTATTAGTGTCGTTCTATTTTGATCCTTCTGTTAACATGTT
Source organism: Hibiscus mutabilis (assembly GCA_019671005.1). Lineage (NCBI taxonomy): Eukaryota > Viridiplantae > Streptophyta > Magnoliopsida > Malvales > Malvaceae > Hibiscus > Hibiscus mutabilis. Next base: position 106,103 of record JAGYYJ010003122.1, read on the forward strand.
AATTTTAGTGATTAAAAAAGTAATCTGTTTTTTAAGTTCCTAGGAACTGAACCAACGACCTTATAACAAATTTCCAATACTTTCAAAAATAAGTTAATTTTTTAGCCAGTAAAGTTAACGACACATTAATAAAAGGATCAAAATAGAATGATACTAATAGTTTGAGAACTGACATAGAACATTTTAAAGTTTAAGTGCCGATTCAGAATAGGATCATAGTTTGGGGATTCATATATAATATTTTAAAATTTAGAGACTAATTTAGAATGATGTGGAGTAGGGACATCATATGCAATTAACTCAAAAGAAAAAAAAAGGTCAAATAGTTAAACTCTAAGGGCATGACCGTAATATCTACCAGAAACAAAGGGTAATCATTTGTTTTCCTATTTATATAACCCAAGATAAGACACTCAAAGTTCCCAACAAAAGCTCTGTTTTCTTCTCCTCTTTTCATCATCTTTGCAAAAAAAAAAAGAAAAAAGAATTAATGGCAGGTACAAGGAGGGAAAGGATCAACGGTGGGAATTTGCCGACGAGAATCGCTGGCCGTCCGATCCCGAGGAGGGGTCAAGTGAAAGTGGCTATATTGGTGGGGATTGCCCAGTCTTTTGCTTCTATTTTCAGTGTAAGCAGTCGCAGAGTTTCTGCGACTTCTCGTTTGTTCTAAGATCACTAAAACAAGACTCCAAATCTTGATGATTTTGGACGGGTTTGTTGTCTTTCATAGTACAAAATTGTGATTGCGAATCGCAGTTACACTTGCGGATGCTATTACGGTTGCGGTGTCATGACAACCTTGAAAATTGTTACAATGCGGTTGTTATGCTAAGTTATGGCTACAATTTAATACTATGCTTGTACGAGGAAAGACGTGAGCTATTGTTCTTGTTGATGTTCATTTCGGTAATTTTGTACAAAGCTGGTACCAATCTGTTTGAGATAAATGAATACCTCTTTCAACCAACCCCCCCCCCCAAAAAAAAAAAAAAAAACCAATTTTAATGATACTGTTGTTGATGTTTGTTAACATATTCACTTATGAATGTTCAAATTAGAAAGTACAAATGAATGGTGATCAACTTTGAACATACATGCATGCATGCATACATACATACATACATACATACATACATGAAGTTATGGTCCTTTTGCATCAATTTAAGTTGATGTTGCAAAACCTTCATGTGAACCACCAAAAACCTTGTTCAAGATCATGGCTAATCTAACTCCTCCTTGAGCAATCCTTTTCATTACAATAGGCATCCTTGAATCGAAGTATTCCTTTACAAACCATCAACAACAAAACGAAGACACCATTAATGGTGTATTTACTCCTTCAGTATTTTTTTAATTCCACATAATACTTCATTGTTAAATCAAAAGTGTAGAGGGGCCAAATTTAAAAAATGCCAAGAATTGATGACTGGGAGCATAATTAGACCTTAAGAAATGACATAAGGTGTTTTTACGAAAACGGGAAGACTGTGAAAAGCAATGCTTTACGCAATAAAATACGTACCTGCCAGCGTTTGTCCAGACTTTACGCCTTTGTAACCCCATTTGCAAGCTATGGTTATGCTCTCTGTAGCATACCTAAACATATCAAGCAGCTAAATACGTTATTCGGACTTTTCATTTTTCTTCAATTATATGAGTTCAATAGTGTCAAACATATGAATATAGAGATAATTTTTAAAGATCTTTCTTATGTTAAATACATTCGTATTCGAGTTATCTAGACAAAAATCCATTTTTTTAATTCACTAGATTGGTTTATAATTGTTCTAAAGGGGGTTGTGAAGCTTACTTGTTCAAGCATGGAAGGAGAACATCACATTGTTCCCATGATGCAACATCATCATACCAAATTCCCTTAATGAAAGTAACAATTCTGGTTAATTATGAGTAAATGTACATTTTGGTACTTAATTTTACCTTTAGGTTCAATTTGGTATCTAAACCATTTTTTCGTCCAATTATGTACTTGAACTTAACTTATTGGTGCAAATTGTTACTTGAACTTGACTTTTTGTCTAAATTGGTACTTACAGTCTTTTAAACAATTTGAACCAAGAAGTCAAGTTAAAGTACCAAATTGAACAAAGAAGTTCAAGTACCTAATTGGACCAAAAAAAGTTCAAGTACCAAATTGAAACTTGAAACTAAATGTAGGCACCAAAATGTATATTTACCCTTAACTATATACAAATATAAGCTAGAATTACTAGTAATTTAGAATTAAAACAATGAACTTATATTTGTGAAATTCCCTACTAAGTCTTCTTGAAGGCTATCCAAGTTCTTTTCATAGTAATCTGCAAGAGCTGTAAGGATAATCTCCCTGTCCCACACCTATACATACATTGCTGAAATTCATCAATGTGGCCTAGTTAATCACTATTTGTTAAGTATAATTTCAGTTTAACCGGAGAATACTCACATGATGCAGATTCGATGTGTGCCTAAACCATCGCAACTCGATGGTGTTCCCTCCTTCGTCGTTCGTGAAACCGACGTGCATCAGCTGATGGATATCTCCCATGAAGTGTGACAAGAACAACAAGGCTTCTGTCATGTTATCTGCAGAGAAACAAAGAGTCCCATTTGGTATTGGATCGAAACATATTACGAATCATCGAGTAATAAGGTTTTCTTACGGCGACGGTCCGAAGATCCCTCCATGAAGTGCAAAATCTGTGAGGTGAAGTTTTGGATTGCGCCGGCAACACACATGTCCTTTACACCATGCTGGTCATGACAGTCCCCTGAAACAGATGACAAATTTTGCATTACTTCTATGTAATTTAGTATGATCAAAAGGATTGCTTAGCTTTCTGCTTACTTGATTATTGATACGAGCAAGCATCGTCCGGCGTATCGATGAAGTGAAGCGGGCTTGTTCATTGATACCTGTACCAATGCCGGATTTGGTCGGGCTATACACAGAGGGACGAAAGGTCTCCGTTGGCATAGTCTGGCAGCAAATTTTCATCAGCTGCTGCAGCTTCGGGCTCTAATAGACCCTATTGCAAATGATAAGTAAATTGTCAATGTTTCCTTTGAGTGTTCTTAGACATGCTCTGCAGGCATGATATGGCTTGAAATTATGGTCCATCAAATATTATGGTGTTGTTTCCAACAAAAGTTATGTTACGATCCGACCCAACGCATTGGACTGTGTCGTGTGAATATAATCCAAAGTTGTCCTTTTTGAATATCCACAAGTATTTCAATGGACAATTTCATATTATGTTTTCACGACACAATCCGACGATTAAAGCCGGGCCGGATAGTGATAGGTTAACCAAGTAAACCAAAGCAAAAACGAAAGGAGCAATGGAACAAACAGTACCTGAGCAATCCAACATGTCAAAATGTGACCTTCTTTGCTCCAACCATGGGTTCCAGGCACCAATATAATAAGTATAAATCCTAAAACCTTAAATTTAGAACATTTGTGAAAATTTTTAGTTTACACCACCAATATAATAAATATAAATCCTTTTAAAATGAAATTTAAGTTTTTCGAATAATGACATTATAAATGGGGTAAAACTTTGATACACAGACAGTGTAAAATTAATTTTACACAAGCCTATGTATTTGCCCTATAAAAACTTAAATCCTAAATTCCTAACTCTAACCCTAAAAAACTAAACCATAAACCTTAAACCATATACACTAAATTCTAAACACTAACCTTAAATTCTAAACCTTACAACCTAAGTCCCTAAATCTTAAACCCTAACCCTTAAAACTAAAAGGCACGTGTAAACTAAAATTTACACGGCCTGTGTATTAAAGTTTTTTCCTTATAAATAACACAAATTAAATTACAAAAATTGTTTGGTAATGATAAAAGATCTCAATAAATTGTTTAAAATAAAAATTTTAGTAATGTTTTGATCTAAATTGATCCGCCAATAAGTCAAAAATCAATATATATAAGGGTTATATTTTGATATACAACCCGTGTAAATTTTTTTACACAATTTTACTTTAAAATCTAAAATTATAACTCTAAATTCTAAACATTGATCTCTAAAATTTAAACCCTAAATTATAATTTCTAAACCTCACGACCTAAACTCTAAACTCTAAAATAACATCTAATCATTAAATTTAACAAGAATATATAAACTTTAACGTATTAAAGTTTTCTTCGGTATAAAATATCCATTCCTAAACTATCACCAACTTATTATTATATTTGACCTTATGCACACAAGAAGGGTAACGGTTTTAGAATAGAAAGGGGCAGCAAGCGAGGGAGCCCCCACTTTGATGAGCGTGGACACGCCAGCCAGCCTCCAACCAAAAACAAATAGTAAAAGCAAGTGTAGAGCCAGCAAATTTAACAAATCAAAAGATGCCCACTTTGACATTTCTCAACAGCCTTTTCATCCGCCTCCTCTTCCTTTCTTTCCTTCTCATTCTGGGTTTCCTCTAATTCCAGTAAAGATTGAATTTTTCCATCAAAAAGTATAACTTTCAGCTGAGAAAATCAAACAACTTTGCAGCAAATAGGAGAAGATAGTTTTTTTGCAAACATCATGAACCAGAAGGCTAACGTTTCTAAAGAACTCAACGCTAAACACAGAAAGGTTCTCTCTTTTTCTTTTTTATTTTCATTTCTACAATATCTCTGATTACTACCCATTTAAGCTTTATTGTTTTTCTTTTGCTCTAGTTGGTAAAGTATGAATTTTGAAGTGTTTGATGAAAATACATGATTGCAGGCTCTGTTTTTTGCATACTCTTTTTTGTTGATGAACTCTACAAAGCGAAGGCCATAGTTGAAGAATCTGATTTCATTGTTGTTTTTCAAATGTTTGAACTTTCTCTGATTTTGGGAATTTTGGTTTCATTGTATGAGTTTATTGAATTAATCCTGAGCTTTAACTGGCCAATTTGGAATAGTTTTGAAGTATTTGTTTTGTATGATTCCAGTTTTCAATTGAAGCAAGTTGCACTGCTCTTTACATTTTAGCTGTCACTTGTGTTTGGTGATGCCTTGGTGTCTTAAATCTGAGGCCCACATAGATAAAGTTGGCTATAGCTCATCTGGAAGTTGGTGCTGCCAACATGATGTCTATCTTTCCTTACTGCTGCAATATTTATTTCACATGTTCCAAATTTTATTTGAATGTCATAGGCCACTATTATCGGATTGGTAAAATTTATTCGAATCAAGTAATATGCAAGAAAAAAATGACAAAATTTTCTCTTCCATTAGTGTTGTTTTAACTTCAATTCGTGATGTTTGTCGTATTAATGTCAATTGATTGCCTCAACATATAGTTTTTCCTCCTCCCTTTGCATTCAAGCATGTATATGTGAGCATACATTGCCTATATATATACTTATAACTTGTTTTTTGTACATTCAACTGATATTAATTTGGCCTATTTGGTGCCACCTTCTGCAGATATTGGATGGCCTTCTTAAGTTACCTGAAAACAGAGAATGTGCAGACTGCAAAACCAAGTAGGTATCCGGTAACAATGTTTCTATTAGTATGCTTTACTGTCCCGATTTACTGTTGAGGACTTGGACTCAGATTTTATAATGGCTTGTCTGCTATTCAGGGGGCCACGATGGGCTAGCGTCAATCTCGGAATATTCATTTGCTTGCATTGTTCGGGGGTTCATAGAAGTCTTGGAGTACACATATCAAAGGTTTTGTTTTATGTTGTTTCACTATGAAGTTTGTGGTTTGAGTTTGATTTTCTTGTTAACATATTTGTGGGAATTATATTTGATTCGTTCAGGTGAGATCCGCCACTTTAGATACATGGCTTCCGGAACAGGTTTCTTTTATCCAATGTAAGCTCCACTGTTCATTTCTTTGATTACCTTCCCAATTCTAATGCAGGTGCTGGTTGTGATCCCGTTTTCTTCTTTCTTGCAGCCATGGGGAATGAGAAATTGAATGCTTACTGGGAAGCGGAGTTGCCTCCCAAGTATAACAAAGTTGGAATCGAGAATTTCATTCGTGCAAAGTACAACTTCATAAAAATAAAACTAGCCATCACTTCTAATTTTATGCTTATTTTTCTTCCATTGAAACTTGTCAAAAGTAATTTTTCTTAAGGATGCTTATTTTCTTCATTAGGTATGTGGAAAAGCGATGGATTCCCAAGGGTCGAACAGCAAAATCACCTCCACGTGTAAACGGAGAAAAGGAATCGCTTCATAGACTAGGAGCTATAAGTGGTGGTGGGTATAAGAACTTGAATAATGTGAATCCTGTTTCTACGGAGAAGATAATTATTCCCCCACCTGTTATAAATAACAGCGCTCCTACTCCGAAAAGTTACTCACAAGTGAATGCAAGTGTTCCTCAAAAGGTAAGAATAGCCTTTGTTTGGTCTTATACACTGATCTGTCAGTAAATACATTTCCCTTTTTACAGCACTGCGGTTATCTTCGCTTTGCTGCCTGTCAGATGGAGGAAATACATATGTAGCAAATGAACTACCCTGTATGGTTTGCCTATCTTTCTTTTAGTGGGCATTGAAATGTTTGAATACTTACAGTAGTTTTTTTTTATTTAATGTTGATGCATGTTATTTTGGCTCATATATATTATTGATTTGATACGAAGTGAAAAACCGAGTCAGTATGAAACTATGTGTTGCTTAGATCAAGATAAATAACATAAATAACACTGTAGGATCTCTTGTGAAATGTTGAAATGCTAGGTGCTAGAAAATACCCAAAATGATGAACGTTCCGTAGTATTTTTCATTTTTACGTATGTGATTGTGACATAGAAATGGACAACTATACTTCCTCTATAGATTAAACCCGATACAAGTCCATCAGAACCTCGACAAAACTCTGAACCTTCAGCCACAACAGCCAAATCTGTAAGGCAGGAGGTTACTAGCACCCCATCAGTCTCGAAGGTTGAATCTGTAAAGCAGGAGGTTACCAGTATTCCATCAGGCTCAAAGGCTGAATCTGTAAAGCGGGGGATTGCCAGTACCCCATCAGTCTCGAAGGCTGAATTAATAAAGCGAGATGTTAATACTGCCGCACTGGTAGCATCACCCTAAATCGATTAAGCTACTGAACTTTTCAATTTGCTCTCGATGGGGGATTCTAGAGAGAATGACTCCGGTTCAGTTCACGATAATTCTTTGGCTGTTTTGCAATGTATGCTTCCTGCCGTCTCGAGCTTATTGCTACATAGTTTCTTGCTGACAGTTGTTAAACATAGTGCTTTACATTCACTGTTGCTTTAACCTTTGGCTTATTGCTTTGCACTTTCCAGCTATTGGAGCAAAGCCCTCCAAGGAGAGAAGTGATTCATTAAACTCGAAACAAATGTTTTCAGAGAAACCACGGGAAGATGCTAAACACGATAATATAAATCTCTTTGAAATGGTAAGTTGTCTCTTGGTTGAAATTCAAAACTGTATAATGAATATTGACTGGTTCTTTCAGGACAGATAGCTTCATTCAAGGAAGTTTGAAAGTGGAGACTTTACCGTTCTGAATTTTGATTACCTTCTTTTTTTTTGCAGTCAAGTATGGTGTCTCCATTTTCCATCCATTCACGGCAGCTTGCTATGCTTCCGAAACAGCAGTCCGTCACGAACTTTACCGCGAAGCCTAATGGTGGATGCCAAGCCTTCCCTATCAATTCACCTCAATTCAACTCCAATGGCTTTCACTCTCCTGCTCCAAGTTTTGGAAGCATTGGCCATCAAGCGCCTGGAATGGTAACACCAGTTGCTAGTCAACAGAGTCATATACAGGTTTGCTTGCAACATGCTTCTATCATTGTTCTTTTTCCGGATTGTAACTTCTCCCTAATACTATCTCATCATGTTAATCGTCTTCCAATACCAGATGGGAAGCAACAGACAGATGCACCCTGTAGGAAATTCAATTAATTTTCCAACTTCCAGGTGCGTACGCAAATTGTTTCAGCTTGACCGTCAAAAACTTGCTTATTTCTAACTTTTATGTCATCGAACAGTTTTAGTTTTAAAGAAATGTATGAATTCAAAAGCAAACCGGTCCCAGTAAAAAGAAACTTTTAAGTCCAATCAACAGATTCACTGCACACTGAACACACAGTTTTGTAGTTCGGTATATAATCACTGGAAATGAGGGTTCATTAGGAAAAGTTCCGTGGTATATAGATGATTCGATACCATCAACATTTCGGTGCACTGTTTCATACATTAACTGATCCTAATACGAAGAGTTATGCCCTAGACAAACACTTTATTTGAATACATTTCTCGTTTGTTTAACATGTAATCACTTACGATATTATCCAACTTGTGACATAGCCCGATTATGAAGCAATCCTCTCTAATTCGGTTTCACTCGCAGCTTCTCCACCCAAGGGCCAGTAGTTCCATCATCAACCGTCAGCATGAAAAGCATCAGTGGCAAGCCTATCTCACCGTCTCCGGTACGTAAAATCACACCATCGCAATGGGGAAAAGATTACGATTTCTCGTCATTAGCGTCATTAACGCAAGGGATGTTTACAAAGCGGTAACTCGCCGGCAGAATCATTGGTGAAACAGATAGATTTTCATTTTGCATCACACATAATCAAAGAGTAGCACACATTCTCAAAGAAAATAAATTATTTTCTGTATGCACTTTTCCTCAAATTGCAACCGATTCTACTCATTAGATATATTGGATGTTGAGTTAGCATCTTACAAACTTTAAGTTGAATATCGTTTTGGAGTTGACTTTAAACATGGCGCCATTTGTATGCCCCTTCAACTTCAAGCCTTTAACTTTTCAAGAAATTGGTGACCAAAGCTTCATTCTTTTTAATTATTCTTTAATTCCATTTTTTTAATGAGTACCATCCAAATTACCCCTATGTAGGATATATTCAAACATAAAATTTATTTATTTATTATATGATGTATTTGGACACTGCAGGATAATTACATGAAAAATGTAATTGTTATTATAGTAATTACACTCTTGTGTAATAACAAAGGTTTCTAATTCACTAGACATGTTTGGCAATAGAATATTACTACAACTTAATATTCTTTATGTCATGGTTGGTAGTAAAAAATATAATTATATAAATTTAAATTAAATGGTGTGATTGTACTAATTATCACCTGAAAAATCAAAGCCTCCAATTACACTCGATTCAAAGCGTGCCCTGAAACATGTTACATGTTTTCCATATTGCAACTCCATCCCTAATACTCTCTCATCATGTTAATTTTCTAAAAGATTTTACTCATTTAGATATATTGGACACTGATAATAATAATAATACTAATAATAATAAATTCATATAAGAAGGGTGCTTTTGTATAATAATAATAAATAAGGACAAAAATCATTTTTTCTTTTCGGTGTCCCTTTTTATGTCCCAACGTAAAAAAATTAAATTCTAAGCCTTAACCCTAAATTTTAAATCTTGTACCCTACACCCTAAAAAATACACATACCCTAAATTCTCTAAACCCTAACCTTAAACCCTAAACATAATTTTTAGTGTGGGAGCATAAATAGGGGCATAAAAAGGTTGAGAATTTCTATTAAATAAATAAATAAATGCCCCATAAATCAAGGCTTTTTTAGATGTTTAATTATATTTTCTCAAACAAATTCTATGATCATTAAATTAAGATGCAAGCAAACAACCATATCCAAAGAAAAAGGATGGCAAATCATATCATTTGATGTCCAATAATCATAAAAGTTTAGATTAAATTTAAGTCTAATAAGATGTAAGCAAACAATTATATTGAAAAAAAATAAAAATTATAAACTATTAATAGTTAGTATCGATCTAAATTAATCGACCAATAATTTGATATCGATAGAGATTAGAAAAACAAAACAAACTAACCTAAGACGCGTTCCAATGAAGACATGAAATCTGTCACTCCTCCAACAAAAGGTCGGCTCCATATCTGTAACGGACTTTGGACTGTAACACTTGGAAAAGTTGTTACTATGTGTTTTTTCTTCCTCCTGTTCCCATTTCTCCATCTTCCTTGTCCTTTGACTGTAAAAAATGAGTCATTATCCTACGACTTTTTTTCCCCTTTAAACAAAAACGGTCTCTACTTGAACCAAAAACCAAACAAGATATTGTCTGGTTTTGTTGACTTTATCTACTCCTCTCCACCGTCCACGATTCCAACTGTTTTAACGGTTTTCTTCCAAGTTATTACAAGGACCACCTTATCGTTTTCTTATGTAGTTTCCAGGTTGTTTCATTTATTCCATCTCAAGTATATCCAATTAGACGGGACGGGTTGATTTTTAAGCTCAGTCAATTTTTAGTCTGATCAATTTGATATTAATTTTTTTAATTATTTAATTTGAGACTATTTTGGGTTTAGATAATTTCAGTTTAATGTTGTCTTGGTTTGAATTTACATTGGCTAATGGGCATCGATTGACACCTAAAACTTTGATAATTTTTTTTAGGATTTATGTGCGTAGAAATTTTTTATTTTTACAAACGCCTTAGAATTAGGATTTATGGACTGAGTTTATGGTTTAGGGGTTTAGGGGTAATGATTAGAATTTAAGGGGTTAGGAATAAGATTTAAGATTTAGAGGTTAGGGTTTAAGTTTTAGGTTAATATGTTGAGGGTTTAGGTTTTAACCTATAAACCCTAAATTCTATTCACCATCACTAACTTCTAAATTACTAAACCTAAACCATACACCCTAAACTGAGTCCTTAAGCCCTAAAACTAAGGCGCTTGTGGAAACTAAAAGTTTCCATCACCAGTGTATCAAATAATTGTTTTTTTATATTTTTTATACAATATATACATATAAAGAGAATTGACATCATTTTAAAATGAAAGTAACACCGGTTAAAAAATAATTGAGATCTTTAAATAAAATTGCATCAACCATTTGATTTTACCTATTTTTAATAAAATATGAATTAGCACTTGAAATTTTAATACCGTAATTTAAAATTTATGACTTCACCCCTACATGGCATATCCATAATTTTGTAATGTTCAAATCACCATACTTGATTTTAATGGTAGTTGTACAACTACCATGCAGTTTCTTCTTGTACATACTTTGATTAATGGAGTCAACTCTATCTTCTCCCATGCAGTCTTAATCCGAAAATTAAAGATTTACAAAATAAAATGGACCGACAATTTGTCTCCTCCTCCGACACACGTTTCGGCCGAAAGCAATGGTTTTTTTCTTTCTTTCTCAGCAGACTTAAAATCTTATTTTTAATGGATAAGATCTTTAATTTCAAATCTTATTACAGGGCATTAATCTAGAAAATAACATGCATTTTACAGGTAAAAGGGAGTAATGGTTTGGATGTCTTAATCACCAAGTTTCTATATCTTATCCTTAAACTGCCAAATTGCATGCAAACGGATGGCACACGACACGGCCAAAAGTGTCTCTCAACTCTCACTCTTTTCAGCTTCATTACTTTTGGCCTTTGAGAGAAAACATATATATTATTTTTAATATAGATGATAGATACAATTAGGGTTGATTATTTCTAAAAGAAAATTGAATTAGTCGAATTAATGAGTCTTATTTTATAACTCAAACTCTATTGAAATTTTTCGGGTCGACCGAAATTTAATTCAACTTATCGACTAGTTAATTAGGTGTTCAGTCGGTTGACGATTAAATATTTTTTCAAAGTTTGGTTATAGGTTAATTTGTTTTGAAATTGGTTAATTAACTGAATTAACTTTATTAACCAAAAATATTAAATAATATATATATATATTAAACTCATTTTTTTTATTTAACCACCAGTATCAGATTCATTGGTCGACTAATCCATATTGAGTTTTGCATAGGCCCATTATGGGGCGACCCCCAACCAAATTTTCTCCATTCACAATATCAGGTTTCGAATCTTTGACCTTGCTTAAGGGATATAATGTATCACTCCACTAGACTAACTAATTTTTGGTTAGGCTCAAATTTATTAATATGTTGAGAGGACCAACTATTTTGTAACCCCAAACCTATTATGATTTCTAGAACCAACCAAATTTTTAACCCAAAACAGAAAAATACACATATTAATAGAATCTAACTAAAGAAAAACACAAACCTTAAAACTTATCATAAATTTTGGTTAATTCAAAAACTGACCAAATTAACCGAATTTTGATCGATTTTCGGTTAATAATTTTCATACAAATTTTGGTTCGATTATGATTAAAGAAAAAATATTTTAATTAATTCAGTTCGGTCGGTGACTGAATCAATAGTTTGAACACTCATATCTACAAGCACAAAGGATATATATATATATATATATATATATATATATATATATATAAGCAATATATGTATATCATGAAAAATTGAGTGGTTTTAATCGAACTTGAAAACCGATCTATTAATTATTATAAATTTTAAGTTATTCGAGTTCTATTTTATAATTCAAACTTTATTTGAATTTTTTTGAGTTGAGCTATGTTTATGAAATTACGATTGAATTCGAATAGAGTTTTTCTCACCCTAGATACAGATGGTAAAATACTTTATTTCATTTAGAAATTATTTTAAATTATGTAAATATAAAATATTTTTATACTAATATTAATAATCTCGATTGGGTATTTGAAATCGTCAAAGTTGATAATTATTAAATTTTTAATTGAAAACAAGTCATCATCGAAACTAAAACTCTTCCACACTTTGACCAATAAAACTTGTGACACCTAGACCATTTGATGGAATATTCTTGTAATATTAGAGGGAGGGTCACGTCATTTAGCTAATATTTTAATGGTTGTTTTTTGACGGTCTCAACTTCGCCGGCGGCCGTCTGATACCCTATTGTTTTCTCTTTTTTTCTTCTTTCGTTTGACTTTCTTTTCTTTTCTTTTCGTTGTCATTTTTTCGTTCTTTTTTATTTTCCTCTCCTTTCTGGTGTTCATTTTCTCCGGCCACCTCTTGGTCGTTTGATGTGGAGGCTTCTCCCTGATGACCAGAGCTCTCTTTAGATTACGATTTTGTGAGTGGATGTCGGGGTCATATGTGGGTATGAGGGTGCGGCGCTTTACCTCCGATTCTGCCAAACTTCGTGTTGAGAGTCTTTCTTCCCGTCAAGATCGATGGTTTATGACCCAATTTCTTGTTTGTCTTCACATGTCATCATCGCCTTCAGATACCTTCGCGATGACTCGGTTTGGATCTTCTTCTGCATCACCTTCGTTGATTTCATCCTCGACGCCGTCAGAGTCAACATGCAGGTTTGGAGCGGCAGCTGGCTTGATGTTTTCCCTTCCCCCTTGGCGGACCCGACTCTCCCTTGTGATGAGAGTTGGTACTTCACCCTTCTGTCGTGGTGTTTGCTGCTTGTTTTTTATTTGTTCTGTGGCTTCTTTGTCCGCTGTTATTGTTTTTTTTAATAGTAAAAAGTCGATTACAAGGTAGTATATGTTCATATATAATTTTAATCGTTTGACAATGCACACACACTTTACAGACAAAACGATTGAACCCGAATTTCTTAAAATAAACATCAACCACTTTTTTATTGAGACCACTTATTGGATTCTTCTGCTATTGTTTCATAATTCTACAAAAGTAACAACATATATATATACACACTCAATTCTCACATGTATATAAACACGTGTCTGTTTTTTTAATGTATTAATATGATTTTTTCTTATTATTCTTTAATAAAAGTTAAATGTTTAAATTTTAGTGTTGTGAATGAATCAACTATGTTAAGATAATCGTCCTTATAATAAATTTTATAATATTTTATATGAATTAATTAATAATTTAGATATTAATATTTATAAAAAAAAATACATCTCTAAGAATATTAAAAAGTGAAAAGGGGGAGGGGCGGGAGAAAAGATAAAATAGAACATGCATGAATATGAGTACGTTAATTGGGGTCAAGTCAATCAGACAGCTCATAACCTTTTAGATTCCCTAGTGTTTCACCCTGACTACAAGTGACGAGTAATTTGTACTGGTAGGGCATAGCCACACTATTCCATTACTACTTTTTCTTTTATAAAAACAATAATACTTTTACGTATAATTAGGAATCAGAATTAAAAATTAAAAGTAAAATATAAATATTTAAAAATAGAGAATAAATTCTTAATTATTTTATATTCTAAGAAATATATATATGAATAAAAGATTAAAAAAAGCACGAGCTTCTCCCAGTCAAAATATAACTATGTCCGTGCAAACATTCATGATAATTATAAGGTTAAACTATAAAATAAGTGTTCAAATTATGTCTCTTTTTTGTAATAAGTGTCTAAAGTATTTTTTGTTTGAAATAGGTGCCTAAACTTTTATTTTAGCTGAAATAAGTGCCTAAACTATTTTTTTGGCTGAAACAGGTGCTTAAACTTTTATTTTTGACTTGTTTTAAAGTCAATTTTGGCACCTTATTGGGCACCTATTTCAACCAAAAATGAAAGTTTAGCACTTATTTCAGCCAAAAATACTTTAGGCACCTATTTCAGCCAAAAAATACTTTAGGCACCTATTAAAAAAATAGACATAGTTTGGGCACTTATTTTGTAGTTAAGCCTAATTATAATTCTATCTTATATTTGTAATTAAAAACTAAATTTATCAATAAAAATGAGTTTGATGCCTTTCGATAAGTTTAAGGTATTTCAAATAAGATCACGAGTTCGAATATTATATATGACAAAATTAATACTGATAAAAAAAAACATGGTCTAACCTAGCTTAGTTTAAAAATAAGAAACAAGTGAATTATTTAAATAGATGTACTTATCGAGCGAGTCGATCACGAGATGACAACTCGACTCGATACTCGATAAGTTCAATAAATTTTTGTTCAACTCGTTGCTCTTTAAGCTCGTTAGAATTTTACCTTATTTTTTAATATATGTAAAATCTGTTATTACTATATAGAGCTTAATATAAACATAAATTAACAAATTAAACAAAAAATTAAAATAGTATGTGAAGCATTTCCAAAATTTAAACTCCAAAGTAATAATCTACGAAACAATAAACTAACATATTATAAAAAATAACAACATGCTCACGAATTTATCGAGTCGAGTTGAACTTTTCTCGGCTTGACTTGTTAAGATTTCTTGTCGAGCTCGAATCGAGTCAACTTGACGACGAATTTTTTTAACATTATAGTTCATGGTAAGAGAAGAAAAGGGATGGTCGGTGAGTGGTGCACCCACAAAGCTGTAGGGCACATGAACCAAAAGGGCATAGCCAAGCCAACCCCTCCTGAGGATATTGCTACAACTTGCGTGAGTAACGGTCAATTATATGACCGTTGGAAAAATAAAAAATAAAACAATTACTATATATATCCCCCAACTTATTAAATTATTCAAAAGAATCAAAACATATTCCCTACTGCCAGCCAAATTCCTGGGAATAGCAAACTCAGCTTATCTTTACGGTACATTCTCTGGAAAGATTAATTCATTTCCAGTCGAAAAAGTATGTATTAAATTTCTTGAAATTTGAACCCTCTGCCTTCTATTATTACTTTTATGGTCCCTACATCCTTTAGATTAAACAAAAAGACTACCAAATAATCCCCACACAGCTAACATCCAACCACTACAAAACTATATAATATGATATCTATCTTCTACCTTCCATTATCCAAACTTATTAGTTTAATACTAAAAAAAATTTATGTTTAAATTGTATGGGATAAATCCTTTTACACATAAAGCTTACGTAACGTTTGACTAGCAAAGCTAGTAAAAAATATTTTTTAATGGATGAAATGGTAAGAAGGTTGATATTATTAAATAATATTTTATATTAAAAAATTTATGTACGAAAAAGACGATATAAGGAGAACTTGTCTTTCATTTAAGAGTCTAGTCTAACTCGATTTTAAATTTATTTAAGAGTCAATATGATTATCAGACATAAGAAAGTCTCGAAAAAAATATCGGGAAATATATTTATAACCGATGTTGGATAATCTTTTTGAGTATTTTTTATATATGTATATATATAAACTAAAATCAAAATCGTTAACACTAAACTCTAAATTTAAAACTCTATAAACTAATTTTTAACCTTTAAAATAGAAAGACTTTTATAATCTATACATTTGTGGATTGAATAATTTTCATATTTTTCTATATTTTTTATTGATTTGTAGGATCGGATAATAATAAACTCCATATGATATATTAAATCATAAAAATCAAATATATTATATTAATTCGTGTTTCAAATATGCGAAATCTTAATAATAATTAAATTTATTAAATCAGATATGGGTATATAAATTATTTATTTGTTGAATTAATTCTAAAAACACATGTTAACAAAAATACATTAATATAAATATAAGATTGAGAAAAATAACTTAATTGTCAAAAAAACATGATAATGATGGTAAAGTTCCGGAATGCTCAATTGTTTTCGTGTCCACTTAAACGACAACAAGGATAGCTTCATTTTAACCCCTCACCTTATCTTTTACTAATTAATATTTTTATTTAATTTTCTATAAAAAAATTAATAATTATTTTTATAAAAAAGTAATCCAACTAATTCCCCTAAACAGATCTTCACCGTCCATTCATATATCCTTTCAAATCCAACGCTCAAGATTCAATCATAAACAGCGTCCCTACTGTCCCTCTCTATATATTTCCATCAACCTCCCTCCCTCTACCGTTCAAATCTTCACCGTTAATTTTTTTCCTCTTGTTTTCTTACCTCCAAAAATGGCATCGGCGAGCACTTGGATGTTATCGTTGAAGGTACTGTTCATTTCCACCGGTGTATTGACCATGGCTTTAGGGCTTAAAGTTTCTGTTCCATTGGTTTTGGAATTCTCCGTTTCTCAAGCTCCGTTACTGTGGAGCACGTTCCGTTCTTGGCTCAAGCCGCCGTATCTTTACGTCATCATCAACGGAATCATAATCACAATTGCAGCAGCTTCGAGGTTCCATCAAGACAGCGGCGAGAGCGAACAGACAGAGCAGATGCAGCAGCCGAGATCGAAGATCTCCGTGGATCAACGGCCGGCGATGGAGTACGAGATGAAGAGCGGCTTGGATTTCGGCATAGTGGAACCGGTCGCGTACGAGCGGAAGGAGAGAGTACAGGAGGTGGAAACAACGGTTTTTGAGGCGGAGGCCAATGTAGCGGTTGTTGATGATAGAGATGGAGGAGGCGACGAGTTTGCTATCTCGAAATCGGAGTGGATTCCTCCGAGGAGAATGGATTCGTCGGAGATTCCATTGGATGTTCTGTTTCCGGTGGAGAAACCACCGGCTTCCTCTAGATTCGGTCACCGGAAACCTGTCAAAGCCAGTCCTGAAGGTATATTTAGCAGTTTTCTTTTCCTAACGATTTTTTTTACTTATATAGTACTCCTATTTTATTTAAAAAATGTTAAGCTTATTCGTTTAGAATTTTGTATATATCTAGTTTTGAAATTCAAAAAACTTTTGGAAAGCTTTTTAGTCCACTCGACGGAGCCGCTCCGGCGGCGTTTCAGTTCTTTTTCACACGTGTTCCATGTCGGTCTAATTTTTTTTTAGTCCCTGTACTATACTATCAGTATTTTAAATTGACGTAGGGAGATAAAATTTTACATTTCAGAACACCAGAGGGACTAACATTAGAATTAAACCTTTTTTCGAAGTCCGTTCAAAGATGGCGTCTACTTAACGACGCGCCACTGAATAAGTTCAAAATAGTCCTTTTTAAATATATGATTAAGGAACTAAAAATATCTAAAT
Source organism: Hibiscus mutabilis (assembly GCA_019671005.1). Taxonomy (NCBI): domain Eukaryota; kingdom Viridiplantae; phylum Streptophyta; class Magnoliopsida; order Malvales; family Malvaceae; genus Hibiscus; species Hibiscus mutabilis. The sequence goes on from JAGYYJ010003122.1 coordinate 123,841, forward strand.
TGCGTGATTAAGAAATCTAAGAATAATGATTTAATTAATTAATTAACTGTGGCTTAATGCAGGTGGCCGATCATTGAGGGTGGCGAAACCCAAACGCCACGAGACGCTGGAGAACACGTGGAAGATGATAACGGAAGGGAGAGCAATGCCGTTGACGAGGCATTTGAAGAAATCGGACACGTGGGAGAATCACGGCCGTGATATCAACGTCGAGGCTTTGTCTGATTCGGCGGCGGCGATGAAGAAATCGGAGACTTTCAGGGACCGAACCAATTACCAGCCTCCACCCGAACAAGCAAGCTCTCCTTTTCCGGCTTCGGCGGTGAAGCTGAGAAAAGAGCCGTCGCTGAGTCAAGATGAGTTGAATCGTCGAGTGGAAGCGTTTATAAAGAAGTTCAATGATGAGATGAGATTGCAAAGACAAGAGTCGCTTAATCAATACATGGAAATGGTTAACGGTGGATGTTAGCCACTAATTATCATTAATTAACTTTACTTTAGAATTTAAATCATGTTTTTTACAGAACAGGAAAATATGTTCATTAGTTTTTGGAAATATGTTTCCTCCATTAGGTCTAGAAAAAGGTTGGATCCTTGGAGTTGAAAAAAATGAAGAAAAAAGGTGGTTGCTTTCACTTGTGGGGTTGAGTGTTATTAGGGTTAATTCATTTAAAAGTACTGTAAATGAAGAAACTTGGCTGTTTGTGTGTTTGATTTTTGGTTTAATTTATTTTTCAATGAAAGACTAATATGTTTCTACAAAATTGACAATAGTTTTTCCTCCTTTGATTTATGGTAAGTGGTGAAAATTTCTATGATTCTTAAGTGAGATTTTGTGTATAACTTTTATAATGTCATCAGCTAATCCTAATTGCTAACTAAACCTATTCTGGTAAAACATGTGGATTTTTCCAAAAAAAAAAAACTTTTCCAACATAAAAATTACTATATTCGAAGTATATCAACATTTTCATTAGGTACTTCAAATATTTTTTAATCAAAATAAGTATTTAAAGTATATTTTTTTTATCAAAATAGATACTTAATATATACGGTAAAGTACACAAATGGTCACCAAACTATCCCAAAAAAATACAAAATAGTCACCAAACTTGGAAAAGTTACATAATTAACATTAAATTTTAGTTTTTGTTACAAAATGGTTACTGAGTCGTTAAGTGAATGACATGACAGTTACGGAAATTTAAATAATAACACATTTAATCCCCGTATTTACACATCCAATCAATTTAATCCTAATTTAACCCTCATTATTGGTGTCTAAATTTATTGAATGTGTAAATATTGAGGATTAAATGTGTTGTTATACAAATTTTCATAACTGTCATATCATCCGGCTAACAACAGATAACGGCTCAATGACTATTTTGTAACAAAAACTAAAGTTTAACGTCATTATGTAATTTTTGAAAGTTTAATGACTATTTTATATTTTCGAGATAGTTTAGTGACCATTTGTGTACTTTACCCTAATATATATTTTTTTGTTAAGTATATGTACCTAATGTATTTTTTAATAAAGTCACATGTCAACTTTTAAAAACTTAGATGAAAAAATGTATACTTTAATCACTTATTACAAGAAAAATACTTTAGTTACCTGTTTTTGATAAAAAAAAAAGTATATATTTTAGATATATTATTTATGATATAAGCCAAAATATTACTACAAATGCCAGCAGATAAACAACAAAAATTGAGATTTCATTGAGAACAAGAATATCAAAACATCTACTGAAACATGATCAAAGTAGAACAAAAATCTTCTTATCAAACTGATTGGCTTCTAACTGCGTTAGATTCCAACATGATTGACAAGAAGAATCTAGCATGCCCAGATGTTGTAGGAATGTTCTTGGCCTTTACTTCTTCTGAAGGAGAGTTATAATGGTGGGCAATAGTGGCAGGAGGATGACAATAATTAGGACAATTCCAGCAATTATGGCTATACAAGTCCATTTCCTCGAGCTCTTCTGTTGTTCCCGAGCTTCCACGAGCTGTTCCGTCCCTCGTAGGACGAAGGAACTCGCGTGCGCGACATTGCTCTCGATGTCGTTGAGTTGCTGGCCCTGAGCTTCCACCAGCGCCGCCATGTCCAAGAATATCTGGTGGAGCTCGATGAGATTCTTCTCAATCTCCTTCACCGCATCATGACGTTCTTGAATCTCGGAAATGGTGTCCATAATCTGTCCCCTCCCTTGTTCCTGGATGGCCCTTTGAAGAAAACTTTCGCTCTCGCCGCTCGAGATCAAGTTCTCGATCGTTTCCTCGTCCGGCTGCTGGCCGGTGATGGTGATGTATCTCCGTTCAACCGTTTCTTTATGCTCCTCGCTCTTAATGCCTGAAAATCATCCATCATGTCCTTTAGCTTCTTTCCCAAGCCACTAACGACTGAAGTCCGGTTTCTGTCCGTAGATGAACCCGGACCGCAGCCGGGAGTGTTACGACTAGCCGCATTCGACCTTTCCAATCCTTCGAGCTTCCCTTTAATGACTTTGACACGTTTAAGCACCTGTTCGACATCGGCCTCCATTCGAGGCCGGAGCTGTTTCATCGTCTTTGCGCTGTGTGCAGATTTGCATTCCTCATTGGCATCTTGTAACGCCTTGTACAACTTTTCAACACCTTTCATGTCTTCCTTGACGTTTTCGACATCTTCGAAGAATTTATCGAGGTTTTCGCTCTCGGTTCCGGCTTCCATTTCGTCCCGGTAAGCCTGTTCCTTCAGGTCCGTGTACTTCTTGAACGAACTCGAGATCAAGTCATTCATCTTGCCACAAGAATTACTTCACAATTCACTCTTTTTTCTTGAATTTTCTTTGTTTGTGTTAATATTGCTGGAATTTTTATGCATGAACTAATAATCTAAATATTCTAAATTTGTAATTGAAATTGGTGTTTTTGTTCCTCTCTTTTTCCTCTTCATTAACTGCTGCAATTTGCAATGGAGGAGGAACAGAGAGAGGGAGCTGGGGTGACAGAAGGGGAAGTTGTCACCAAAAGTATCAAGGGACCAAAAGGCTAATTTTCCTTATTTTTTGGTACTGAAAATGAAGGTAATTAGGAAAAATTAACCTAAAAATAAGGCCATTTACATGGGATTTTTTCATAAGAATCAATGGCACTCCTCTCTTTGTTTTTCTTATTTGATACCAAGATAGCTTTGTTGACATTGTCAATGGATAACATTTCTTTATCCTTCAATCCATTCACTCACAATCCTTAAATCTCTTCCTTACGTTTGTTAAAATTATCAAATGAACTTTTTACCAATAAATTATGATTTTTTTTCATAAGCGGACTTTTAATATTATCATATGTTGTATATAGAGATTAAGATGTTTTTTTTACAATGGTAACTAAATTTTATTAAAAAATCATGAAAGATATCACAGATACAACACATCTAGAAGAGAGAATAATAGAGACTAATCCACTAAAATCTCATACAAAACCCAAAAGTGCAAAGAAAAGTAAATACTTCCATAGAGATTAGCATACTATCAAATTCTAGAAGCCTTCCTAAACCTCTTTGTCTCTAACCAAATGAGACGCATTATAGGGTAAAAAAGGAGTGATGAGCTAGTCAAACTATCAGGCAGATTGCTCTGCTACCTCGGACTGATTACATCGGCAAACAACCATCAATCGAGTGGTGATCTATCTTTCTATGACCACCGACAGAATCATAATCAGAAACTGGCGTCGTGGAGATCTCTGTACGAGCACCAAACGACTACTAAGGTATGCTGGAATCATGTCAAAACGTAAGGTGAAACGAACCACAAAAACAAAGAAAAAGAGTATCACAAAGGCAGAAAAAACGTGCCACAAAGACATAGATTCTTATTAAAAACATAAAAAAAAAACAAGAAAATAATGGACCTGACAGTCGACAACCAATAATAAGGCTGATTGCCGACCACCAACTAAGAAAATAAAATAAAGAAAGAGGTTGCGGCGCTAGGAATTGTGCAGAAAAAAAATTAAGCTAAAAATTAGGAGGCTGTGCCTAACAATTTAGAGATTATGATGATCAAATATTAAGGGCTAGATTTTAGAGTTTAGAGTCTTTTAAATAAAACATAAAATAGTACTTGTGAAAAAAAAATCCACCACTAATACATGAAATACTAAAAAATTATATTCTATTTAGCATCGATAATAAAAAAATGGCTATTAATTTTTATTTGGTTTATAGAAAAAGTAATGTTTTGATACACATGTATAAAAAATTTATACAAATTTGCACATTTACTCTTCAAAAACCAAAATTTAAACTTCTAACCCTAAAATTTAAATCATATATCTTAAACTTCAAATTCTAACCCCTATCACCTAATCATCTAAACTCCAAACTCTGAACTAAATCCTTACCTTTTAAAACCGAAAATGTTGTGTAATTTAAACTATACAATATCTGTATCGAATAATTTTTATATAGAAAAAGCCACTAGGTTTATATTCAAATCAATTTCAAGTTTAAACAAATGGAATTTGTTTAATTTCAAGCTGCATAATTTCAAATTTAATTCAATCGAATTCGAGGCTAAAGGTTATGAAGTCATTGGTCACTTTAAATTCAAAATATTTCAAGTTACCCATTTAGAATATTTCAAGCTCGATTTACAAATTCGGGTCGGTAAAGGTTCAAGCCAAATTCGAATTCGGGTTGAAATATGTTCAAATTGTTGATTTTTATGGTCAAATCAGATTAGATCGAATTCAAGCTCTTAACCAAATGACTTTTCGAGTTGGAATCAAAACCACCATACTGGTTTAGTTAAAACTCCTTTGAAAGCCAAACCAGAACTGTTTTGGATATAGGCAACAAAATAATGTAAAAATCAATAGATTGCAATTTCTATTTCACTGACTGAAACTTACATACTCGAATTCTTCTCGATGTGTAGTAGCAGGTGAGCTCCTAAAATGTTACTACATCGGCTTCAACCTCCTCTCCCCGCCGGCAGTCAAAATCCGCGTATATTGCCGTTGTTTATGTACAGCCATAGAAGAACGATGCCGATGAAGGTTTATGCTTTAACCAAAACTGTGGTGCCTAACATAGTAGTGATTCCTTGATAATATTGTTAATAGGATTAGGGCATCGATCTAACCGGTGGCTGATGTTGACGCGGATGTTTTGATAGAGAAAACAGTCGGAGGGTCCGTGTCAGTATCTCACTGGCTGGCTCCAAGATAGACAGTGTTGCTGGTTTTTTCTCCTTCAATGCCACCACTAGTTTTTTCTCTGATAGAGCTTAAAATGCTTTGCTGCCTAAGGTATTTTGTCGGTGGCATCTTGAAGCAATCTCATCATGCTGCCAGAATCCGAACCAGGTGACAACTCTTCTTCTCGCTCTGGCTGGATATTCAAGTCGATTTGGCCTTTGAAAGGTGAAATCGAGGATTTTACTCTGTTTGACTCATCATCTAAACCCTCACCGACAACCTTTTTCGGGTTCGGACTGTTGCTATTTCCTGCACTAGTGCAAGGGAGGGGATCACTTTCTAGTACTTTATCGGGCAATGAAGGCTGTTGCTGCTTCTCAAGTGCGGTGTCGGCTTCTTTTTGCGACTGTTTCTTCTCGCGCCGCATCATGAGGGTGCGGAAGCGTCTCTTCACTGTTTGGCAGACGTTGCATGTGCATGTCTGCTTGTGTTTCGGGCCCTTCCCACTCGGGGGCTGAATGCATACAATACATGAGCAGCCGGGTCTATGCCGGGGATGCTTCGTGGTGGCCTGAGATGAAGCGGGGAGAACCCTCCCCTCTCCCAAGATAGCTAAGTCTGCAAGTGTGTCCAGCCCCTCTAAAGCTTCTACGTTTTCCTGTTCCCGTTTAGGAGCCTTCGTTTTCTTAGAAGCGCCTGTCATTGACGATCATAAAGCGAATTAACTTCATGGTAGGAAATGAACGGCGAAGAATCAGGCATTTTACAGAAAAATCATCATCAAGAAATCAAATTCATTCTTTGCCACAGGTCAGTCAGTCTAACAAATGTAAATATCTTGTATTCTTCAAGAAACAAATACCTCGATTACAGTTTGGTACCAGATTTTCCAGCTCTTCTGCTGTCAGTTCTTGAGCAGCCGTACAAAAAGATCTGCCAGCATGGTAGAAAATGGAAAAAAGGGTTCATACAATACCCAATTGTTAAAACTATTTTGTGTTGTTACGTCTCTTCTTTCAATTTCATTTTTGGAGGATAAGGCATTTAAATTGATTTGGTCGAGTAAGCGACACAGTAGATTTACATGTCGCCTAGAAATGAAAATGTATTGTAGCAAAAGACAGCATTGGCAAAGTGGAGAAAGACACTCGAATGAGTGCTTACCTTTCTGGATCCCATGAGTTGCTCGAACAGGTCCACTTGGAAGAAAGAAGAGCATCGGAAGGCAATTTACGCCACTTAAAACAATCACTGCACTGAGCCCACTGGATCTTTTCCCTGACACAAGACAAAACAGACATTGGAATTTCCGTGGTTTAAGACAACTCTTGCTGCCTATAAGACAAGCTAACACGCTAGATAGAGTTTAGAGTTCGGATTTTATTTTCATTATGATTTCACAGAATGTTTGAATAAACCCACCAAGGTGCCAACTAGACTATTTCAACAAGCCCACAAAAGTTAACAGAAACAAAGCCAAGTATACTAGATTGATTTTCTTTAAAATAAGGCTGAGCATCCAAAAGAAAGAGAATTACCCCGACTTATCAGTTGTAAATATAGTGGGCATCCCCAGAACCGGAGCATCCTGTTTAATTGAGAAATTCAGGAACGATTATGGGAAAGGAAATATAGGACCCTCTACAATATGTGGGGTATATATATTGTATAAAAATACTATTTATAGCAATGCAAAAGCAATAAATTATTTAATTGAAATACAACGAATACCATAAGTGCACAACATTCTAGCAAAAGGGAAGTGGAAAGTCAACCAAAATGGATGACATCTTTAAACCAAGCAAATGAAAATGTCCTTGCATCTAATTATTGAGGACCTGTGGTAGTCAACACTATATGGCTTAGTCAAGGGTGTATCAACCACAGAAATTCTTAGACAAGCATGTTAGAGGAGTTCGATTTGCCAACAAATAACTAACAATCACAACAATGATAAAGTGGCTTAGATTTCTGCAATTTCCAACCAAAAGTGATTCCAATCACATCATATACTACAAGTGGTCAAAAAGAATCATTAAATGAAGAAATAGCATACCTCATATTCTTCAAACTCAAAACCTTCAATTAATACAACATTGGCTACATGATTAGGAGGGGGACGGAGCAGCCCTTGAGCTTCTTCCCATGTTAGTTTCAGCTCTATCAAGTCTTCATTATCAATTCTTAGGCGTTTACTCTTTGAACCCAACATGCTATTCTTCCTCTTTCTGGGAGCTGCTAGTTTGGTTCCTAATGCTTCCTTTGCTATGTATCCTGACTTATCAACTTTTGACCATGAGGTAGGATCCGCCAGTTCAGCCTGGTTGTTGATGAGCAGCTAGTGAGACAGCTATTTTTTAAATAATCAATGGTAAGTAATATCAACAGATTTAGGTTTTGAGACACTAACATCTCCATGGGTTGAAATTCCATTACTATTTTTGGATTCATTGTCCTGCGAATAGAAACGCATATATGTATGATAAGTATAACTGTAATTTCAATCAGATGAGTCAATGGCAACCACACAAAATTAGTTTAAAAACAATTATGTATAACTTTTAGAAAGTGCATTTATCTTAACCAATGAATTAATGTTTTACCATGATTGAAGTATAATTGCATCCTCAGAAGGAATTGGGAACAAGGGGAACAAAAGAACTTGTATGAGCAAGTTGAATTGCATGTTATCATAGTCTAGAGCATATAAATGCACAACCAGAATATAAGGTACTACATAAACCAACCTGCTCAGATGCTGAAGCAGTTGAAGCCTTTCTGAAACCCATGACTAACTTCCCTCCGGGTTCTAATCGACTAAATGTTACTGGGGAAACAGCATAACTATCAGTTTTTAACAAGGATGTAAGTCTCAAAATATGATGCATGGTCATTGTAATATCCACACACTGCTAAGGGAGACAAAGCAAATGCACAAGGGTGTGAAACGCAGAATTGCTGGAAAACCAAAATAAATTGGGCAACAGGCAACAGAATCAGACCGTCATAACATATATGAACCGGTAAATCTAAGGACAAGGAGCAATTAAGAGAAGTCAGAAAAATTATAAAGAATAAACCAAACATGGGAGAGGCACGGACTGATAAGCTAATAACATGAACACGGCGTACTTTGGAGCTCATAGCACAAAATATTGAATCTCCAAATTATTGTTTCAAGTGATGTCAAATTGTTACCTACGTCGCCCGCTTGCAATTGCATGTTCTGTATGCAAGGTGTAACACCCTCTAAAACATACATTCTGCTATTATTGTTGGGCCAGAAGCGGAACTGAAATATCCATTCCTTTCCTTTTGAATCCTGGACTTTAAGTGGTAATCCTTCTGGCTGAGATATTGGTGGGAAATAGGCCTGTCTCATGATAAGTGTATTTTAGTATGTGATGATAATCTAGGTAGTAATTGATGAACTCATATTCATATATACAAGTACCAAACACTATGCTCATATTTAACTTCAGCAGAAGGATCATTAAGTTAATGAAAGGATGCTAAGTGAGACAAAAATGTATGAAGCCAAACCTACTACCTTGCCACAAAATAACAATCTAGATAACTGATGTAAACAAAAATACGTTACCACCAAGCTTTTATGAACATCAATCTATGCAAATTTTATTGCAATGCTATTAAAACAACAAATGCAGATCAAATCAAAAAACTCTTAAGCAATGACTCACCTCAGCACATTTTTTTGGCAGCACTAGGCGTCCGATCCGCCCAGCATCACTAGCACTCAACATTTTCTCAAACAAAGGAGTGATTATAGAATTTGAACTTACATATGGTTAAGTCTAACCGAAGCAAAATACAGTTCAATGAATGGAAAAGAACAGCAGATAGGTGCTAATAATTATGTTTTCAACAAATGTTTTAGACAATAATCCAACTTTGAGAACCAATATTAGTGGAGGTTTTTCCCCCAAAATCTATGTAGATTATGTCATCACAAAAGAGCAAAGCTTGTTTTCAAATAGGTTAATTAACTACGCAAAACTAATTATTATGGTAATGAACTAGTATGTTAAAAACAACTAAATATTATCAAGAATGCCTTCCAGAATAAAAGGATACTCGGCAGAGATTTGCTGCAGGTCTTGGTCGGTGAACCTAGGCCAATAACGAGGAAATAATTGATTCCTTCCACGACCATCTGGTCGAGGCCTCCCATTACGAATCTGAGTTTCAGCTGGAGAGTCAAGCCCATTATGCAGATTACTATTAAACTGCATGGCCAGTGGAGGTTGGGAATTTGGTCGCAAATGAGTGCCAGAAACCACAATTTGAACATTTGCTTCATCTGTAGATGTATATGGTACGGTTAACCCTAACGGTGGATTAGATGACTCCTCCTTCAGAGAAGACAACCGAGATTTAGCTAAACAAGAACCGTGCTGCTCCTCACAATTCATCCCTGGGAAACAAATGGTTCGCAAGAGAGTCAGCAACCACCAATAAGATGTTTTAGAGACCAACTTTACAGAACAAAGTGTATGTCCAAGAATAAGTGGACATCCACATGTAACATATGCGTGCATTAAAGTAGGTAAGACTACTATGATTGAAAGAGGGGAAATTTTTTTATGAACCTGCATTTCCATTCTCATGTATATCTCGTGCAAAAGGCTTCAAGGGTCCATTCATTAACCTTTCAGGAAATTCCTCAAATTGCTTCTTTTCCAGGGAAGGAGTAGATAATCTGCCTAAGACTTTTAATCTGTCAATGCCTGTGGTTAAGTCAACTTCATAGGGAGCTCTAGAATGCAACTCAGGCTGAGGAGTTGAACGCCAAGGTACCGGACACGAACCAGGTAGCTGACTCCAATCTTTAGCAGGATATTCTTTAAACCTCTCAGACAAAGAGGAATGGAAAAGCAAAGAGGGAGGCCATGAAGAAATCGATCCCTGAGATAGAATGTGAAGAAATAAACAGGTTTATAACATTGTCTACCACAAAGGAATTCTATTGACTAGGAAATATACTTCAAGTTGCAAACTTTAACTCGACAGTAAGATAACATCTACTAGAAAAAGGATGCTTTTTTATATAGTTCATATCCATTTTATGGTCCATGTTCGGGATTCGTGGCTCTCCCTCCCAACAGAAAAAGGTTGCTTTTTGTTCATATACAATCACTAAGTAACAAATAGTGACAGAATGGGCGCTTATTTTTAAAAGTTAACAGTTTTAGTCTATAGTCTAAAAACAGATTCTGGAAGAGATATTACATCAGAATAATATAGCAAAGTTATCCATGCCCTCACCAAAGCAGCATTTTTCCTCGAGCAAGCTAAACATTCTATTCCTCCAGGATCCAACAAAGTAAATTCATGTGCTGAAACAATGCATCCGCTATGGACACGCTGCAAAAAGGGAAGATAAAAGCAGGCATTCAGCATCATCATACAAAATTATAGAAAATAAATTAACGTTCATAAATGTTTCTACTAACCTTCCCACACGACTCGCAGGTCGTCCAACCACCAACATTCAAGTGAAAAGTATCACAAAATCTTCCCTCCTCAAAAACAGAACTAAAATCACAAAACAGCTTAATTCAGATATTATAATATAACAAATAAACCAAAGAATTCGTATTAAGTAAAGCATTTGTTAATATCTAATCAAAGTTCACAAAATTTCCCAAATTAAACACCGGAATGCTAGTAAAAAGGACAAAGTTGGGCAACTAAACTTTAAGTTCCATCAATAAAAACAAAAAACGGCGGAAAATGAAGTCAAACAAAGTCCAAGAACAAAAGTGAAACTCACGCGCATCGATCACAGAGCTCGGCCAACTCTCCGTTTCGCAACCGCCATCCTTTCCCCGGTCTCTCCGATTTCAACTCCTTACAGTTTGAATTGAAGCAAAATTTCGACGTCGAAGCTGCCGCCGAAGTTGACGTCATCCTCGTCTTCTTTATTTTTTTCAAATTTTCAAAAATCTACACGTAAATCTTCTTCTCTTCATGAAAAAAAACAACGGAAAAAAGGGGGAACCGTAAAAGAAAACGTAAGGCTAGGGGCTGATCTGCACAATCATGAAAAAATAACGAAAGAAAAAAAAAGGGTTTTAGAGAGAGAGAAGAGTGAAAGCAAAGTGACAGAGAAAAATGATAAACCAAAAGAAACTGAAAATATAGTAAATCCGTTTATATAAATAATAAATAAATAAACAAACAGGCGTATTTTATTATTTTTTATATTGAGCCTAAAAAAACAGCTTAAAGGGCAAGTTGAGTCCGTAATTTTTTTATAGGGTAAATTACATAAGTGGCCATCTAATTATGATGTCTGACTTATTTTAATCATTAAATTATAAAAATTCAAATTTGACCATCTAACTATTTAATTAGAGGTGATGTGGTGGTTAATAAAAACTTGTAAAATTATATATTTAGTCCCTATTAGTTATATATTCTATTAATTTGATCATAATTTTAATATAATTAAATAAACTAATCATATAATTAAGTGTCGACATGTGTCATCACCTTAATGGACGAGAAAAATAAAACAAAGAACTAAAAGTATGCCTGACATGGGTTGAACTTCGGATCTTTCGGGTAAAAAACCCGATCCTTTACAACTACACCAACCTATTCGTATCAATACAAATTGTACCCTTTTATATATATATATATATATGCGTCTCTCTTCCTCGCACCATCCTGTCACTGTTTTTGGCTTTTTTCACCATCCCTAAGTGATTATGCAGAATTTCTGCACCCTTCACCTGAGTATAAGAACTATTATCTGTATGAGTAATGTAACCCAGTCATCAAACTCTTACCCTGGGTTATCCTCAGCTTCGATGTCAATTCATGGTATCGGTCAACTTCTGACTGTGGCATGTCGGTCTGGTACCTAGCTTCTTCTTCAGGATTATAGCCATTAGCATCATTATCTACCGCATTAACAGAGAGTTCAGCCACGTTCGAATCATTTAAAGTGGTGGCATTGCTTACCAGCTTAACTATTGAACTCTTATTAGTAGGTGATGAAGAAAACATTTTCCCATAAGAAAGTGCAGAACACTGAAAAACTATTATGATAGAAACCGCCAACCCAACGATCAATAATAGCTTCCTGATCTCAGCTTGGAAGAACCTCTGAGTTACGGCAAAAATACCCATGTCACCCAGCAGCAAAAAATTAGAATCTTGAAACCCTATCTCTCATAACCATCGACTGAGTCAAGAATTCAACCTAGCAAATAAAATAGAGCTTCAGTAAGATAGACTCAGTTCAAAGAAGCCAGAGTACAACATTTGCAGCTCCATGAATCATAAAGCAAAAGATTAATCATCTGTTCATCAGGTAAAATGACAAGATTTCCAGTTATTCAATATTAGAAGTCAAAACAATGGTAACCCAGAAAATGTAGCAATCGTGTAAAATGACAAGATTTCCATTTCTTTAATATTATAAGTCAAAACAATGGTAACCCAGAAAATGTAGCAATATGTAATTAATAGGGACCAAATATATAATTATACAAATTTACTTTAACTGCCACGTTACCTCTCCGTTAGATTTTAACAACCGGGGATCAAAATAGGTCCAATTAAATAGTTGGGTGGTCGAATTTTGAATTTTTGAAGTTCGGTGGTCAAAATAGATCAGACCTAATAGTTGAGTGATCACCCAGGTAGTTTAACCTTTTTATAATTAAACAATGGATTAAAGCTGTTTGTAAAAACAAATTCAATAAGAATGTATTTAATCATAATTCTTTATTAATGAGTAAAATAATTTATCTTTTAGTGTATTTTTGAAAATAATAAATGAATTTACTTTTACCTGACATAATTTTAATTGGTGTAATTGATAATTTTAATTTAGTGAGGGAAGTATTTTTTATCACCGGTATTTAATTTATTGGTTGATTAATTGGATTTTGATACTGCATAGACTCAATATGGGATGATCCTCCCAACCCAATTGTTCCATTTACAATATCAGAATTCGAATCTTTGACTTTGTTTAAAGTATCTAGTGCTTCATTCCACTAGACCAACAGGTTGTTGGTGGAAAATAATCTATTTTAATAAATATAATTATATACGAATTAATCGGTCGACGAGTCAAATACTTGTGATTAAATATATATATATATATATAATTACATATATAATAAAATTGAATTACTAGACCTCATTAAGATTAATTAATTAATATTTATTTGCAAGTTTCTTTTATAAAACCTACTTCGTCAGCTACCTGCGAATGTTTGTTACAAATTGTTATTTATGTTTAGAGGCAAAGGATAAATCAACTTTTAGTTCCTGAATTTTGTATTTCTTTTACATTGGTCATTGAATTTTTTTGGTCGACGTTGGTGAAATTTTTGTAAAATTTTTCCTTTTTTAGTTTTTAAATATTGTGACGCATGACATTATCTCATAGTATCATGTCATCAAAAATAATAATAAAAATCAATTTTAAGACGAATACAAACAAAAAAATGTAAGAATAATTGCCTATTTCAAAGACTAAAACTTATTTTATCCTATTTAAAAAATCAGTGGATAAGGGTAGAGATGTAGGCCTTCTTTGGCAATTAGCGGATAATTGATAGCTGATAGTGGATTACATTAGCTGATAGTTGATAACATTAGTTGATTTGACTAGCGAATTGCATTAGCTGATTGTATAGAAGTGTTTGGTAAAATTAACTGATAAAAGATACTTGTTTGATTATTTGAACATGCAAAATAACATATAAGGACATGATTGATTATATTCAATACTTGTTTGAATAATTTATTAGTTATTAATATTTTGTTTTATTAATATTAATTGGATTATAAAAATTATTTTTTAATATCATTACTAAGTATATATGAATGATGTATATATTATATTTTTATTTATAAAATTCTCTTTTTAATATAATTTTAATAATTATTAAATTTAAATATACATATTAATCTATATATTAATTTTTTATTTTCAATAAAATCATACTTACTTGTCGATAAAAAAAAATTATTTAATAAATTATTTTTTTAATTTTATTAGTTATTCAAATTTATGTTATTTAGAAGAAAAAAATATAATTATCAAGGATAAAATAGTCTTTATAAGTATTTTATTTAAACCTCTAAATCAAAAATATCCTTTTTCAAAATGAGACATTTTACCTCAATCTGCTATTTTAATCTGCTATTCACCAAACATCTAAATTATCAGATTTGACTGGCCAAACCTCTAATTTTGACTCAAAAAGTTGTTTAACAAATATAACTATAGTATGTGTATTGTAGGGTGGGCTGGTGCCCACTTTAAACTTATTAAAGTTTGTATATATATATATATATTTAATTTTTATAATTTTTATAAATTAGTCTTTAAAGATTTTTTTTTAATATTTATAACCGGTTCCTTCTCTAAAAGTATTTGGAAGGAAATCCTAAAGTTGTGTGGAATCGACAAGCAGGTTATTGGTTGGGTTGCTGAAGTAAGCTGGGTTGTTCAACATTTAAAGGGCAAATCCTTGAAGGTGATTATTATCAAGTGGGCTTGGTCTACAACATTTGGGTTCTCGGCATTTTCAAAATAAAATTAGGAGTTCTCAGATTGTACTTATTGTATAAAGAATACAGTGAATATACGATTACATAGCAAACGTACAGACCGTTGTATCAAGAGTATCTATGTGTCTTGATGATTGTAAGGAGTTGAGCTGTATATTTAACATGTAAGCCTTCAGGCTGACTTTCCATTGTATCGTCGGGTGAGGGGGTGGGGGTTTGCAGACATTGAGGGATTTTGTATTAGGCATTAGTATTGAGCACTCTTTTTTCTCCGAATAAGTTTAGGGAGGTCTTCTAACGAGGTTAATATTAATATTTTCCTATAATAATTTTTGTTTTCATAAACCCTAATAAAAAATATTAATATAAAGTGATTATGAAGCATAAAAATATTCATAAACCCTAAATGATGATGCAATTCAACTACTTCAGTGGCCAAATTGATACAAAAATACCATAGGGGCATGACCCCATTCGAGGGGGCATTTAAAATTTTCTAAATTTTGGGAGCAACAATATAAATTATATGTTTTAAGGGACCAAAAATATAATTTTACTATTACCTCAACTATTTTTTTTATTTTTTAAATTTTTAAGGAAGCATAACCCTACTAATCTCCATTGAGTATCACCCTGTATAAAGTTTTCAAAAACTTCAGGGACCATAAAAAAATTTCCAGAATTTTGGAGGCATATGTTCCGTCGCCGAATAAAGCTTGCTAATTAATGAGGAAATCATATCTCAACACTTATCATGTAAATTGTAAAAGAAAAGGTAAATTATGTTATTAGTCCGTATATTTGAATGGAGTTTGAGATTTACCTTTTCAAATATAGGGACCATTAAATTCCTTTAATTTTCTTTTAATTAATTTTTTGTTTAATCAACAACATAATAAGTATTTTTTTCCATATATCTTATAATAATTTAATTTTTACAAAATCAAATTTAAATCGAACAAAGTTCAATTTGGTATCTAAACTTGATTTTAAGGTGTAATATAGTATATTATCTAAACTTTGGGTAAATACATATTTGGTACCTGAACTTGATTTTAAGATGTAATATAGTATCTAAACTTTTTTTGATCTAATTAGATATATGAACTTATCTTTAAGGTTCAATTTGGTATTTGGAGTTTTTTTTTGTCCATTTAAGTACTTGAACTTGACTCGATGATTCAAATTGGTACTCAAACTTTACTTTTTGGTCAAAATTGAAACTTACAGTAAATGATTGATTTGTATTAATTTGAACTATAAAGCCAAATTTAGGTATCGCGTTGAATCTAAAAGTCAAATTTAAATACCTAATTACACATTAAAATCAAATCCAGATACTAATATATATATATATATATATATATATACCCTTACCCTTTTTACCTAAAAAAGTGACAAGCCCAGAATACAAAACACCAAGGCCTCTCCACATGTACTAAACAGCATTCAACCCAAACTTAAGCCCACGTGTTTTCTTTGGCTTGATTTTTCCATCGCAATTGTAATTAGGGGTGGACAACTTGAAAAATCAAATTATTCAACTCGATGCAAAAATAATTGACTCTTCTTGATTCGATTTATAATTTTATAAATTTGACTCTACTCAAAAAATTGAAATAAAGTTTGAATTATAAAATGGAAATTTGAATAACTCAAAATTTTTAGTAATTAATGGATCAATTTTTAAGCTTGAGTCAAGTATCTATATATATATATACTTACGCTATGTAAAACTTGAAAGTTTTATACATTTTTTGGACCATTAGATGAAGGTAGATGGATGGTTGAGATTAACATTAGAAAATTTGAAGATTATCACTTGGGGAAAAATAAAGAAATAATCTTAGTTATTTATTACTCTCATCTGGCGGTCCAAAAAGAGTATAAAAGTAATTAAGTTTTATGTAATGTAAGTGGATCCTAACACACATATATATATATATCACATTTGAAAAAATATGAAGAAATATATATGTGTATTGTATATAATTATGGAAAACAATTTAAATTATAATTCATTAGTATCACAACATTATAAATGTTAATAAACTGAAACTCGAACATCTCGATTTGACTACTCGACTTAAATTTCATAAATTCAAGTCGACTCAAAAAAATTTAAATAAAGTTTGAGTTATAAAATATGATTATTCAACTTAACTAACTAGAAAATTTTTTTACTCAACTCGATCAAATATCTAGTGAACCCAATATATAATCAAATATTTGAAATCAGCTCAAAATAATTTAAAATCGAAATAATTCACTTTTAAATTCGAAACAATTCAAACAAATAACAATCGAATAAACCGGATTAAAGTGACTGAAAAAATTCCAAACATATAATGATTCGATAAAAAAAAACTCGAATCTCAAACTTAAAATAATTTGAATTTAAAATAGCAAAAATATTTATACCCAAATTGACTCGATTTAAAGTCAGCCGGATGAATTCTTTAAAGCCAAAACTCCATTTTTCAATATAACGACTTGTTCTTTAGCCTATTTCAGTTAATGACAAAGGGATAATGTATTTTTCGTCCCTCTAAACTTGGCAATTTGGTCTATTTGTATTTGTTTTTAATTTGTATTAATCCGAAACTTGATAATTTTTTTCAATTTAAACAAGGAATATGAATTTTCAATAATTTTTGATGACTATCCCTTTAAGATTGTACAACATAAAGCATCAGAAACTTAAAAAAATGTGTTGAATTAGAAATTTTCCAAATTCCATAATCAATGTAAATAAATAAAATTCAAATGCTAAAATAAACCAAAATATCGAATAACAAGACCAAAATTTAGATTAATCCCAACAAAAATTAGGAAAAAAATACACAAATGGTCATTAAACTAACTAAAAACGATATGTCTGGTCACTAAAGTTTTAGAAATTATAAAATAATCTTTAAACTTGTCAAACTATTACAAAATGGGCATTAAACTTTATCAAACTATTACAAGATGGTCATTAAAACTCATTAAACTATTATAAAATGGTCCTTAAACTTATAAAAAATTTCTCATTGTCTTATAACGTGTAGTGACCATTTTGTAACCGTTTTGATAAGTTTAATAACTATTTTGTAACTTTCAAAACTTCAATGATCAAAGCGATAATTTTTACTTACCTTACCGACTATTTTGTAACTTCCAAAACTAATGTAACATTTTTGATAGGTTTAGTGGTTATTTTATTACAAATTTAATAAATTTAATGATTTATAACTTTTAAAACTTTACGTGGTTAAAATGATCATTTTTACTTGGTTTAGTGACCAACAAAGTATTTTACCTAATAAATTATCAAACATTGACATAAAGTCATATATGGTAGATCATGTGTCCCATCACTAGCACTTATTCAAAGGCAAGCACTATCCTTTTGTCTTTGTCCTTCAATAATAAGTACATCCATCATGAATAAGACACGTGGCACCCAACTATTACAAGGAAAAAAATGGGTTTTTCTAATACGAGACACCTTAAGATGCGGCTAAAATAAGGCGGATACTAAAATTCTTACAAAAAATATAAGAATTTCGGTATCGTTTTTTTGATATATACCGAAATTCTTACACTTTTTGTAAAAAATTTAGTATATACCAAAAAATTAATAGCGAAATTTTTATAAATTTTGTAAAGACTTCAGTTGCGCCTTATTTTAATATTATTTTAATGCGCCTCACCTTAGAATTTCTAGGTTTTCAAATTTTCATGGTTTGTAAACAATCTTTCTCTCTCATAATCATATATAATAGAATGTGGACCAAATTTGCCTATTTTAAAAGAGACTAAATTAGAGTATAAATATCAAATTTACAACTTAAGCATTATACATAAAATAGAAAGTATGAAAAGCTAGTTAACCTATAGCACTGGAAGGTGGTCATTAAATGGGCTTTTTTTTGACTCGTTCTCTTTTTCTTTTATTTCTCGATCTTGTAATTATGTTGTAGATTAGGTAGCGAGGAGTACCAGGCTTAACTCATGTCCGTTTAACTGGTATAACTCGATCCTATATGGTCTGCAACTACTTTTGTAGTTTGATTTCTGCTTGTTATGAAGTTTTATGTTAAAAAAGGTGGTCGTTAAATGGGTTTTTTTTTTATAATTTTCATGTTCATGTTAATGAATATATTCGAGATTTATAGTTGTCTCTCTCAATAATATAGACTCTAATGTCTGAACATATAGCCAAAAATTATGGTTGTCTCTCTTAAATATAATCTCTAAAATTTGAATATAAATTTTATGCTTAAAAACTTAACGTATATTATCATTGCACTCATCACTTACTACTATTTTGTGTATTCTAATTTTACATAATAAACCATATCCCTCCTCATGTCGAGAAAAAGGATAGAAGGAATAAACACTAAATTTGAGCATAATAGAGGGATCAAAACTGAAATTTGACCTTAATTAATGCAGAAATTTCAAGGTAGGAAATGAAAAGAAAATGGACAAGTAGTCTTGGACTAGCAAGTGTACTATTTTTGAGGAGAATAATTGCAAGGGATTCCTTAATCCAACGGCTGCGATCTGATCTGATCTGATCACGGCAACAAGTTCTAACAGCCGCAAACTCAAAGAATCAGCCCCTGTAGAAAAAGCAACAAGTTGACGAAACACAAGCTCCCAAACAAACAGATAGAGAAAGCGAAAATTTCCAGCCATTTCCACGAAGCTTCTTTCTTCACAAAAATCCAAACTTTCTTTTCAAATAGCTTTAACCTTTTGTTTTGTTTTGTTTTCCATTTCATTTTGTTTGTAGGAAACAAAGGGGAGGAAACAGATAAACAGAGAGAGATTTGATTCCTTTGTAGTTGGATAAATAAATTATTGAGTGTTCTTTTTTGAAGTGACAGAGATCAAGAAAAGGGTTGTCTTTTGAGGGAGTGGGAAGTTCAGTGTACGAGTTCTGATTTCAGGGTTCTGATTATTTTGTTGCTTTTCTCCGCAACCAAACAGTTTTGAGTTTGGAAAATGCAGACGAGGTACGTGGAAGGGTCGAAAAGTATGGCGTCTAGAGAGAAGAGATGTTTGGATTCAACGAGTTCTGCAGATGAAGGACCTGACAAGAAACGTCCAGCTCTTGCTAGTTATGCATTTTGCTCTTTCTTTCACTCAACATTATATCATTATATATACACATACATATGTGTTTGTGTAAATGTCTCTATGTGTCTATCCTCTTTCTATATATGTAACACTTCACCGATCAGAGATGGATTGAGGGCATGCTAGGAGCAGTCGTACTGGCATGGAAATTTCAAATTATCATATATTTTAGAAATTTTGATAATGTAATTCTACATTTTGAAATTTTTAAATTTTCATATAGTTTAGTGAGTATAAAAGTTCATATCTTCTACCATAAAATCAGCGTCCGTCCCTGTCACGGTGTCACCAACTATATTATGCCAACAAGACGAAATGTGGCAAGGGTGTTGGTGCAGTTGCCTTTCATGTACACTTTTTGACAGGAGAAGTTGTTCTGTTGTGTTAACGTAAAGCTTTGATGTTGGTGTGTGCAGTGTGATTGTTGAAGCTTTAAAGTTGGATAGTCTGCAGAAACTTTGTTCATCATTGGAGCCTATTCTTCGTAGAGTTGTAAGATTCTGGCAAAGTTCTTTTTTAATTAGTTCATTTTCTCATTTTATGGTTAGTGTTCTTACAGTGTATGTAATAAACTCATAAGCAATCTTCTGGTCTCTGCAACATCACACACACAGGTGAGTGAAGAAGTGGAACGTGCTCTAGCAAAACTAGGCCCCGCCAAGCTTAATGCCAAGTACGAACTTTCTTTTACCCCCCCAATTGCTTGTGTGTGTGTTTTTTTACGTAATAATGTGACCAAACACTGTTGTGCTTGTGATTACATCATTGTCTGGTATATACATGTCGTTGTTCTTTCCTGCACTCTTTCCCATGCTATTATTTCATTTCAAATTTCACCTCTTTCATTTTTCATTTATGTCTGCCATTAAAGTATAGGGATTAAATTCCAAATTTAAGCATACTAGAGGGAGCAAGTCTATAAATTGAACACTGCCGGCTGCATGCAGGTCGTCTTCTTCCCCTAAACGGATAAAAGGCTATGATGGAAGAAATCTACAGCTTAAGTTTAAATCAAGGTTGTCCCTCCCTCTCTTTACTGGGGGGAAAGTGGAAGCCGAGCAAGGTGGTGCTATCCACATTGTCTTGATTGATGCTAACACCGGCCATGTCGTCACATGTGGTCCGGAGTCCTCAGCCAAACTAGACGTTGTCGTCCTCGAGGGCGATTTCAACAACGAAGACGACGATAATTGGACTCAAGAAGAATTCGACAGCCATGTCGTGAAGGAGCGTGAAGGGAAGAGGCCGTTGCTAACCGGTGATCTACAGGTATAGTATAATGTTAGACTCTTCATGTGTGATTTATTCTATGTTGATCTTATATTAATTACGCTTTTTACTATAGGTGGTGTTGAAAGATGGTGTGGGAATATTAGGAGAGCTTACGTTCACTGATAACTCGAGCTGGATAAGGAGTAGGAAATTCAGACTCGGGTTGAAGGTAGCTTCGGATTCTTGCGAAGGCATCCGTATTCGGGAAGCAAAAACGGATGCCTTCACCGTCAAGGATCACCGAGGAGAATGTGAGTTCTTTTAAATTATTTGATAGTGAAAATAGGCTTAATTTTTTGTTACTAAATCGTTGCCTTTTTCAGTATACAAGAAACATTATCCACCTGCTCTACATGATGAAGTCTGGAGATTGGAGAAGATAGGCAAAGATGGATCCTTTCACAAGAGGCTTAACAAAGCTGGGATTTTCACAGTTGTAGACTTTCTAAGGCTTGTGGTTAGGGACTCACAGAGACTGAGAAATGTAAGAATTTTGCTCCCGGCATTAGTCCGTATACTATACGTAAATTGTGCAATGTCTAACGAGATAGAGTACATGAACTAATAGCAGAATTTGACCGAATAGGAAGTATGTTTTGTTCTTTCTATGATGTGTAACTGTGTTTTTTTTTTGTTCCATTTCTTGTAGATTCTTGGGAGTGGAATGTCTAACAAGATGTGGGATGTTCTGTTGGAGCATGCAAGGACTTGTGTTCTAAGTGAGAAACTTTATGTTTATTACCCTGATAATGCGAGGAGTGTTGGCATTGTGTTCAACAATATCCATGAGTTGAGTGGCCTAATTGCTAATGGACAATATTATGCAGCCGAATCACTTTCTGACGACCAGAAGGTAAAACGAACTCGAACACGAATCCCGATCCATTCGGATCTGAATATAAAAACTCAACAATCCAAACTCAGAATGACTCGAACTTCTAATGGTTATGTTTTTTGCAGGTTTATGTGGATGCCTTGGTAAAGAAGGCATATGAAAATTGGATGCATGTTATAGTGTACGATGGTAAGTCTCTACAAGGCAGTAACGAAGACGATAATGCAGGCGCTTCACAGGCTAATGTTCCGATGGATCCGCAAGGTTATCCGAGTTCGATTGACCAGCTCGAGATTCCGCCAAGCCTGTCGGTTCCGGTTCCCTCAGAGGCAGAGCAGCCTCCTATGGATTCTGGTCTAAACGTCGGAGGTATAATTTCAGATTTAATCCCTCTACTTTTATAATGTTATTAGTATGTCGTGTTCGCTGTTGACGGTGTTTATCTGTTTAGATTATGAAGCTTCCATGGCTTCCGGACTATCGATGCAATCGCAGAATGTACACCACAATGCTCATCGGACTCTGTTAAATGGTGCTTCATTCACTCAGTTAAATGATAACGAGATAGCACATGATCCAAGTCAGTCATCCATGCCAAGTTTCCATGGTGTTGGCACGTCTAACATTCCGACATATAAGCCGCCGGCTATCGACGATTTCTTATCGGAGGAGGAGATCGGGATGAGAACTAACGAGATGGTCGAAAACGAAGACATGCAGCATCTGCTACGTATCTTCAACATGGGAAATCATGGCCATGTCACATTCAATCCGTCAGAAGATGGTTATCCTTATGCATCTACACACATGCCGAACTCGTGTTTGAATTACGGTTTCAACAACGAAGCTTCAAGTTCGTCGGGGAAAGCTGTGGTGGGGTGGCTGAAGCTCAAAGCAGCCCTCCGATGGGGCATCTTCGCTCGGCAGAAGGTGGCCGAAAGGCGAGCATACCTCGTCGAGTTGGATGATCTGTAGGGAAAGCTGTAACCAGACCACGGATGAACAAAACATCATTCATTCAAGCTCAGTTCATTTACGGCACTACGAGCTTTTGCGTTGCTTGGATTGTAACAAGTCCGCCATAACTAATGTTTTTAGGTGGTGTCTTAACAGAGGAGACGTAAAATGTAGTAATATATGTATATTTATTATGTTAAGATTTGTAGCATAAATGTTAATGATCGTGATGAATATGGACCGGAACGTTTTCTGTGTTATATTGGTGTGGTTCATGAGAGGGATCTAATGGAAATGGAAATGTCATTTTCAGGGGTTTACAAAAGAGAGAATACATTGTCATTTATGCTGGCATATCATATCATATGGTCCCCTGCATGAGATTTAAAGCCACACTTTATTTGGATGTCATTTAATTCTCTATGAATCTATCAGGCTCTGCCAGTTTCTCTCTCTACTTTTTTCCATCAGAAAGCATTCATGGAGATAATGACTCCTTTTTCATGGTTGTGAAGGCTGGAAGTTGCCAAATCCAACATGTGGATAAGACAACTTAATGTTAATGAATATCTTATACTATTTTCTTTTTTAATAAGAGGAAAATGGTTATTAAATAATCGAATTGTTACACTATTTATAACAGTTTAAAAAAATTTATAATAATTTAAAAAAATTAATGATTATTTTATAATTTTTAAATGATTAACATTAATTTTTTTTTTTTTTTTGTAATTAGATAGAGCTATCATTCAGTATCCGAAACATCTATGCAGTAAATTCTAAGAGCCTATAAATACCAAGGTTTTTTTTTTCTCTCTTTTGATCACACTAAAAAAACATTTCAGAAAGCAAAGTCTTCTCGGCTACCTCTCCAATTTTCTCTCTTCTTTCCTCCGATTGATTTTCCGATAACTTTTCTCAAGTTATGAGGCGAGCAATATCGTTATTGTCCACTTCAAGTTCCGAGTACGATTAAGGAGTATACAAAATTAAAGGAGCTGTTGTAGGGTAGAAGCTGATCGCTTGGCTCTTGCACAAGTAGCTTTATGTAATTTAGCAACCAATTAAAGGAGTTTGAAAACTGAAAGTGAAGACTGATATAAGAACTCAAACAGAAGAACACAATTCCAGGAGATGAAATAAAATAGCCCATTGCAGAGAAAACTTCAATCAAACACCTGAACATGATCAAGGACAGCATGCTGAAGCTCTTTTCCAGCACCACAAACGACCTTCGACATACGATCCGAGCACCACCTAGGAGGCTCAGAAATCCAGCCCTATATGCATGTGGCAGAAATGGAAAATAATTTTTTTTACTACTCCAATCAGAAAGTTACCATAGCCAATTATTAACCTTGATAGCGAATCAAACTTCTCAAGAAAAGTGTGCATGGCATATTACTGATAACGACTGCGAATAACTTCAATTAAATCCTCAATGTTAGAAGCTTGATGGTTTATCAAATTCAGATAAGAGACTGGTGCATGTTAAAATTGCGAGAAATACAACAAAATACCATTCAAATAGCTTAACGGAATATAAAATCCATTACTGCAAAACGTGATGCCTACAAAAATACAACCAAACTGCAGGTATTGATATTCCCA
Organism: Hibiscus mutabilis; assembly: GCA_019671005.1. Classification (NCBI taxonomy): domain Eukaryota; kingdom Viridiplantae; phylum Streptophyta; class Magnoliopsida; order Malvales; family Malvaceae; genus Hibiscus; species Hibiscus mutabilis. The sequence continues at coordinate 148,403 of JAGYYJ010003122.1, forward strand.
GGTTCTCCAGCAAATTGCGGTCCTCGTAAGTTGATTTTTTAACAGAATCATCCTATCAAAAAAGTCATTTTAAGACTTATCAGGAAGTTAAAATGCCAAATATTTATATGAACCCGACGAAGGATAACAAACAGGACAGATGTTCAAGACAAGTTTAACTTCTGCAACAAGTTTACAAGTCTCCATTCTGCAAGAAATACAAAATATGAGTTAGGACAACAAATTTTGTTGTATAATCATATGTAGCTTTCGAATATATATCTACAAGAATCGCATCATTATCTTGACGAACTTGTGCTCCCCTACCAAGCAAAGAATGACAATTCAATTGGGTGATAATTGAGAAAAAAAAAAGCTTCTCTACTAATTTTGTTGTTCGAGACTTGTTGGCAAGCTTTTCAAGTGTGTTCAGGGCTAAAAATTAATTTTCAGAAGTCTGTTTTATTTGCTTGGGTGTTGGTGTTTTGTTGCAGATAGGTGTTTGTTTTCCTTGTTCTTTATGATTATATTCGTATAGGTAATATTTTCCTCGTTAGATTTTTAAGAAGGTTTTTAACGAGACTTATGCAAATATTTACTCTTTTATGATCCCTCTAATAAAATCGTACAAATTTGCTGATAAAAAAATCGAGGTGAACTACTAAGTTACTCCAAAATTGTTGCACTTTTAAAGAAAACATTGGTAGTTTACCCTGATTAAACCATTATATACACTAAAAGTTCATGAAATCTTTATATTTAACTATTAATCATAAAATTAAAGTTTTACCAATTTTTGGGATATCAAAGGGAAGTGATGTTGAAAACTTGAATTAGTTCATAAAACATACCTTTCGAAGCAGATTTCGGACATAAAAGAATGGTAAGAGAGTACAATTTATCTTTTAGACTTGATTTTTTTCTTTACTCTCTCCTAGCTAAACTTTTAATTTGTATATCCATTATATATATTTTTTTACTTTTGTGATTATAAAAATAATTAATCTATTTGTTTTTTTCACTTTTGATAGGTAAATCATGAATTCAAAAATATTTCAAAACTATTCGTTTACGTTGAATGGATGCCAAAAGTCGAAATTTATTTTAATGTTAAATGAATTAATAAAAGAGAATTAGATTAATGGAGTTTTTTTTTTTTAGTTTTCAACCAAATATTTTGTTGCTTATTGTTTGGAAGGACAACACAAAATTCATTAAGAAAATTATGCGATTTTTGTAGACATATATTGTGTTGGATAATGCTCGAGTATTTAACATTGGGTGGGAAAGTACCTTAGGCTTGATTTATATGGAAGTCTTAATAGCCTCCATTGTTAGAGATTAATACACAAAGCCCCGGCACGCGCGCCAACGGCTTGGCTCGTCTCTTCGACACGTCCGCGAGCTATCTATCATTTTATAAAAATTCAAAAAAAAATTTACAATATATTTATTGAACTCATTGATTTCAAAATAAATTAAATGTCTATTAACGTACCACTTATTGGAATTAAAAGCTGTGGGTAAATTGTCTAAAGGAATGAATGCAAACGTATTTTGGTTCTAAATTCGTTCCGAATTTAATTCGAAATAATTATTACAACAGTTATTAATGAGTGATTAAAGCAGATTTTAATCTATTTTTTTTACAGCTTATTCCAATTTTATGCATATGAATCTAGACACTTGTAAAATTTTATGCATATGAATCTAGACACTTTTACAAGTTTAATTCGAATAGTTCAACTATTATAACAACTGATTTTTGAAGGAATTTAAAACATATTTTAAATTAAATTAAATATGTGATTAATGCCGATTTATTACATATTTGTTCTGCACGGAAATAACCTTGGTTTTATACTATAAATACGAGCTGTTCTCAACTCATTATATATGCAACAAAAAAAGCTTTCTACAAAGTTTTTTGTCAATCCAGATTTCTTACAAAAATCTACTGAGTTCTTTTTAAGTTTTACAAAAAAAAAAGAGCAGGACCACCGAATTCCACTTTAGAATTTGAGCGTACAAATCATCAGAGAGACCGTGTTAACTTCGAGGGACAATACGCCTATAGCAGCAACTATACCAGTTAGAACAAATCTATTTTTAAGCAGTAAATTCTATCCACGGCACAATTTTTTTTAATATTTCTTATATTTCATATTAATACATACTATCAATACTGACGCCGTATTTTGAGGTAATTATTCCAACATATTGAAAAGCTACAGATGTTATACGTTTTTATTCAAGCATATATCGACACTGCAATTGTTACACTTAATTTATTCATGTTCCAGTAACATTTTAATATTATATACTCTTTGATTTATTTTTTATTATTTACTTATATTTGTTATTTTAGCGTTATGATAAAATTGAAATTGAGATAATATTAACATAAAATATTCGAAATCATTTTAGTAGTCTTTTTTAGGGTCTTTTGATATATGGTATATTATCATTGTGTACGAAATACTATTTATCTAATTATAAATTTAGTTGTTTAATTTATTAGGTTCATATTTTATTTTAATGTTTTGAAATATGGTTAAAAATGATTTTTTTACTCCACTTTATGCTGAGTTGTTTTAAGAGAATTATATGGTAGTAAATTTACATCACAGTCGGTATTATGAATGTGATGGGAATATAAAGATTTTTTGTGATAGTTTTAGCAAACTTGCATGATCTTTTATTTTATTGAATTCTCGTAAAGGAAAATTCTACAACGGGCGTCGAACATCGCTGAACACTACTAATGTTGAACACCGTTGAACACTATTAAATTGATTAATAAAAATTAAAAATTTCAAGGACTTAACATATAATTAATAATTATTTAAAATAAAATTTTAATTAAATTATTTTTCATATTTATTATATTTTTATTTTTTATTTTCAAATAATTAGATCAAATTAAAAACCCGAAATTTTGTTTTAATCCGGTTTCGTTGTTTAGATTATTTGTTACATTTGTAATGCATCTGATTGCTTTTATGTCCTAGCGTGCCAATCGACAATCACTCTAACCTCAGAACTTGTTGATTGCTTTCTTCCATAGATGATCTAAAAGCACATCACTGCATTACACTTAACTACATAAGCTAAACATCTTTCAAATGATTATACTATACTTTTTTCAGGTCACATGTATGAAATCCCCAGAGTAACAACGCTACTTTTCCTCTTCTTTCAAGACAACAAAGTACTGGTGACCGGTAAGTGTTGCAGTGATTCTCCTGCATAGTTTCTTTCTGATCTGATGTCGTCGTGGAATAATTAGTGACATTGATAGCCACTGCCGTTTACCACATTCATTGCAAATAGAAATATCTTATGCTTATGAAGTCTGCCTTTATTGCCATTCTTCTTAGGATTCAATGTTCTTAGGATAATGCTACAATTTCACCATGTCTAGCATTAGGATGACCAACCAATAGTTTCTAGACTTGGGTGTGACATGTTCTTTGTTTTGGCTATTTCAAAAGATGAAATTCACTCCTTTTTTGTTTTAAAATTTAATGTGAAAATTCATACTCTGCTTTCATGTCTTAGTTTTTCAGTAATTGCTTTCACTTTTTGTCATTCTGTCTAAATTATGAAAAAATTTAGAAATTTTTAAAAAAGGATTACCCAGAAATGCAAGGTAAAAACTGATAATAAGAGAATTTATCGTTTCTAAGCTAGTTTTCTCTTCGATCTATGCTAAATGCAATGAACATTTTCTTATAATCCTTTATTTTTTTGTTTCTTGTTTAAGCAGACATCGCAGAAAGAAACAACCTACTAATGTAGTTTCACCTTTAATTTCTGATTTTTTGAATAATAAAGTGCCGGAGTTCACTTCATATTATCAGGCTTTGACATGCTACTTATCTATCATAATGGTAACTAAGTTCATCAAGACTTTATTTCGGTTGCTAAAGAGAGGGGATTATTAAAGTTTAATTTGAATGAGATGAGAGAAAAGTTGATTATTTTATACATGGTGCTAAAGGTGCATTGTGCTTCAAAACAACGTGTAAGAAATATGACATGTTAGTTATAAATTTATTTATTTGTTTGTTTATTGCAATATCGTTTTCTTGGGGATATAATATTGATGCCTTGAATCTATCTTTACATTTTCTCACATGCTTCAATTGCTGACATTGGTCCCAAAGCAAAACTTTCAAAGAGTTCATTATTGAAACTTACTTGTAGAGGATGTTATAAAAATGCAATGGTAAGATATCTGTCAATCTGGTCTGTTTCGTCTACTAACACGATATTTTAAAAAGAAGAATCAATCTCGCATGTTTATCTATATTGTAAGTAAGCAAAGTAAATACAGAAATTGTACATGATAGCATGTACTTTTGAAGTCCAACTTTTAATCGTTTTCACACAAATAGTTCGAGTCTTGTCTGTACTCAACATCTGTCAAATTAGCTGCTATGCAATTTCGTTATTTTCTTTTTTATCTTGTCAAAAAATCTAGCAGACATGTGTTGTTTTAGTTTAATAGTTGATCGAAATCATGAGAAAATAACAATAAAATTAAAAGAAAATCTTTGCTTTGTATTGTAATTGTTTTGTTTTGACACATCTAAAGTTCATGTCATTTCGTTTTCAGTTTTCATAGTGATCAAATCATTTCATAAAGAGTATATAATTGCAATTGGTATAGTTTAGCCTTAATCTGCAGTAAGCAGGTTGGGTGATTATGCTTGTCCTGAATAAAGCATATGTTTGTTCCTTTAATCGAATGTATCAAAATGTAAACCCACTTTTTTAAGGTAAGGTTGCAGGGTCTCTCCTCTCCTTGATACAAAGTGTGTTATTTGACCAGTAAAAGAAATCTTGTCCACTTCCTGAATGTTAAAAACTGGGAAATTTGTATAATAAAATAAAGGCTGAAACAGTAGCAAAAAATTCTATTTTTGGAAAAATCTTCATATAAAAAAACAACTTTTGTAAAGTTCACAATTTTTACAAAATCTACCGATTTGAAGTTCTGGTGGTCTTACTAAAAAAAAGTTTTTATTTTTATTTTTAAATTCTGGGGATTAACTTAGCATCAATTGTCTAAAATATGCTGTATGAAAATTGTCAAATCCTTGTAAAAAAGAATGTTTTGTCCAAGAGGGAAAAAAATTCAAGCAAACTTTAATAAACTCTAATCATGCAATATCTTGAGCAAGTACAAAAAGGAAAGTCATATAATGGCCATTGATTTTGAATGATAAAACTTCTATGGGTTTCAATATGTTCCTCCACATAAACATATCATAGGAACATTAACAAAATGATCTTAATATCTTAGACTGGATTGAAAGTGACACTCACTTTGGAAGAATGTAACAGGAACTGGCTACAATTTTTCATTCTTTTTTTCATATTCATATGCTGCAAAGTCCTGGTTTTTCTTAGTCTCCACTAACTGAAATCTTTGAAGCAGAAAGTGAACAAACCCCATATTCAGTTGCAGTCTTTCTTGAACTAGACTGCTTACAGTGAGTTAATTGCTCCCTCGATTGAATTTTAGATCTCCAAATTCGCGCTGTTAAGATGCAAAGTTGAGACAACAAGCTGGATAATTTCAATAAGCAATGTAATTAAAAAAACAAAGGGAAAAAAAGCTAACCTTACTTTCACGGTACAATGTCGGAAACAAACCATCAGGGGAAATAACAACAGGTCCACTCGGTAACGCTTTTCTGTCTTGCATGAACAAAGCAATGAGTTAAAAAATGATTACAAACTCATAATTTTCAAGTCAAAGGATGGCTTCAAGATGTGTTAGCTTATTCATTCAGTTGTTACTTTTTCGATTGAAGTAAGAGGTTAAGTGCACGAAAACCGGGGCTATGTCGCTACTGGTTTCAAGTTGAGTAAAAAGTTTCAGGTTAGATATACCTGAACAATTACACGTGCGTTGAGAAATAGCAGTTGATATCCATTCTCCTGTTGTGACTTGTGAACACAATTCAGTATTGGACATAAGATACCAAAGAAATCGCTTTGCTAACATGCTTGTAAGCATATGTTAGTTCAGGGAAGAAGTACATTGAGTTTCATAATAAAAATATTTAAATCAAACTCCGAAGTGACTGGATATTGACCCCAGTGTTCCATAGAAACAATATTTTGTTTTTGTATGCAAAAACACGACTGTAAGAGAGAGTTGAAGAGCATAATAATATGGCGATAATGTTCACATCATAAGAATAATGATGCTAAGTTTATCAAATGTTATTCCAAAACCTGACTAAAAGAATATATCATCACTTACATCAGTAAGAAATTTTATTAAAAAAGGAAGAAAAAGAAACAATAAAAGGAAAACGATGAGACTCGCGCATGTTCTGATTTCAGTTGTGGTGGTGTAAAGAAGGAAAGGAATAATGCAGAAGTCATTTTAAAGATCTAGTTTTGCATGATAGTCCAGGACATATAAAAGCTCAATTAAGTCAAGTTGAACAATGAAACATATGTGAATCACACCTTAATAGCAGAGAAAAGTTTAGCTACACCAGATTGCGTCCAATCTCTTCCAACGAAAGGCATAAACTAGCTTAAAATGTCAGACCTGAAAGAAATGTGTCAAGGTTATTGAAAGGCACATCTTCTTTTAAACCTAGACATGATTGAAACACGTTCAAAACAAGGACTTCACCAAAATTAATTAGAGAATGACAACTTCTAGAAATGCTCATTGTTGCTTTAATACTAAAGGTCATACGGCCTACGGGAAGATCTTATCTTGGCTTCAAAAATAAGTAGATGGCTTATTTATCTCCTCTTCTTTTATAATCCGATTTAACTTGTCGGTTCCCTTATCATGCTTATTATAATGATGTCTAGTAATGAAACCATCTACCATTACCAGAATATACATACCATAATAAAAACTACAGGTGAGTTTGGACAGGTTGCTAAATGAGTGAAACAAGAACACATTAAATAATGCAGAGAGACAAAATCAGAAGATAAACATCTCTACTTGGTAATAGTTTTGTCAACATCTAAGATTACAATTAGGGTTCCTAAATTAAATATTGGGGCCGCCAGCAATAGGGATATTACTTGGTAATAGTTCCGTCAACATCTGAAATTGGAGAAATTTAAAAATTAAGGTTTGAGAGAATTTTATCTATGCGTATTTGGGGCTGCCGGCAATGAAGGTTTGGATCGGGGGAAGGCCGAGATGACGATAATGGGGCGAAACGGCAGACGACGACTGGGATTGACCGACCAAGGTCGACAGCAAAAGAAATGGCAGCAATTACTTACCTTTTCGCGGATGGAACGACGGACGCAAGAGGACAGTGCAGGCGAAGGGTCACCGTCCAAGATCGCCGGCAAAAAATGGTTAACAACGGCGATAACAGCAGCGGCGGTAGAAGAAGAAAAATAAAAGGGTTGATATTAAGCAAATTTTGGGATATTTATTCTATTATATTAATTAAAAATACTATAAAATATAAAATATTTATTAAATTTAATTTTTAATTTTATTTTAAATAATTTATAATTATATATTGAGTTCTTAGAATTTTTAATTTTTATTAATTAATTGTACTGTATTTTGTGAATCCCTAATTGATATTTAAAATGATCAATTTGAATTATTTTTAAAATAAATTATACTTATATTTATATTTCTTGTGAAAATAACTCTTACATTTTACTCGATTGATTTTTGTAATAAAAAACAAACGGATCTCAACAGGAATAACCAAAAGATTTAAAAAAGGATTTATCGTCCGTATTAAAACAATAGCATAAAATTTTATTTTTGTTCAAATTTCTCTCTGGTTGGATGAAAATTGTAAGTCAACAAACAATCAAGATTGACATGGATGTTTATATGGCATGGGAAAATGACGTGACACTTTATTGACATGACATCGTAATTTTTTTAAATAATTATTTTTATATTATTTTTTAACAAATTAAACGATACCACATGACACATTTATATGATAACACATGACATCATCTGATGAAGCCACGTGGCTAATTAGCTCTAAAGCATAAGAAAGATGCAAAATTCAATAATTGTGCTAAGGTGATTCAATCCTAGGTCATCAGGTTATAAGACCCAACATACAACCACCAAGCCAACCTACTATGTTAATTTTTACCATATATTTTATTTATTAATTACTTTATTTGTTTGAAAGTGAAGAAATATTTAATAAAATATTTACTAACATAGCCTAAAACCTAAAATCATAAAAGCTAAAATCTTAAAACCCTAAATATTAAAACCCTAAATACTAAACCGTTAAAATATTCACTAATTAAAATTTTGAACATTATTTATCTCTCAAATTCAAAAAATTGATAATATTTAACAATATCATCATTAGTTAAATATCATGAATTTCTTACATTATTGGTATATATGTTGTTGTAATTACGATTATCTATTAAATTACTACAAATCTTTGAAAATAATTTAACTGTGTTAGATTATTTCTATTGTGTATCAATCTTTGAAGTTAAAGATTATGATAAAATTAATATTATTATTCTAAATTACTTGTTTAGATATATATTTAATTTAAATTTAAATTTTTAGACTTTTTTTTTATTAAAAGTTAAATTCTTCAAAATGAAATTATTTTTTTTATTATTTTTATTGATATTTTTACCATTTTAAAAATAATATACTCATATTTATTCTAGATGTTTATCTCTATAACTGGTTTACCTAAAAATGTGAGGCAATGTAAACTTGTGAATATGATGAGATTTTGTTGATTTTAATTATCTAGAGTTAAATTACCTATTGACATCTTTTTTATGTTATGCTTGATTTAATACTTTGGATGATACACTAAATTGAAAAACTCTCTCTTGACATATTTTAATTTATGTTAATTTTTTATTTTTATACTATTATATGCAATAGGAATATTTTAATTTTTTTTAAAGTACATTATATTTATAGTGAAGCTTTGTACATAGATATTTTAAATAAAAATATTTAAAATATTACTATTGCATATTATAAAATAATAATAAATTAACATAAATTAAGATAATAAGAAAATTTATACTTACATTTATATCTCTTGTTAAGTTTAACGTGACATCTTGTCAAACTAATCAATTATAAATGTAATGAAAAAATTAAAAAAAATAAACAAATAAATCACCACAAATAATCAAATACCTAAAAAAAGATTTATTTTACACATCTCTACGTGTAATACTGGTTGAGAGTTAAATTTAATATCTTATACACATTAAAATTAAACAAGATTAAAGTCTTAAAAAAATAAATAATATACGATTTAATATTTTTACAATATACCAATAGATTGTTTCTTGATTTAATGTATCTTCTAAAATATTAAACCGTGAACAACACAAAAAAATATCAAGAGATAATTTAATTTGAGATAATTAAAACCACCAATACCCTTAACATATTCAAAATTTCATATTAACTCACAATTTAAAGTAAACTAGTTATAGATATGAACATCTAAAACAAATATAAATATATTATTTTTATAATAGTAAAAATATAAATAAAAATAAAAGATAATTTCATTTTGAAAGCAATAAAAACATCAAATTTTAAAAAATAAAATAAAATTTTTTTTAAAAATGAATTAAATTTAATGATATATACAAGCAAGTAATTTACAATAAATATATTAATTTTAACATAATTTCTAACTTCAACAAACTCAAGTATAGAAAATATGGTGGATGAGGTTTATTTTCAGTTTTGGAGTGGATTTGATGTGGTTAATTAAGTTTTAAAATAAGTATATATATTAGATTGCTGAATATTTTTTTACAAAATATCTAAAGATTGTGTCTTTCATTTATTGTATCTTCTAGAATATTAAACTAAAGTTTAACAAATGATTCTTATGTTTATAAGCTCTCATTCTTTTACATTTACAAGAAAATCAGTTGTAAAGATAAATGACATACAAAACTATGGGTAGAAAGAGAATGAAGTTGAGCTCAAAAAACCGTAGCGATGTTTTTTACGCTAAAAAAAGATGTTGAATTTTGTTTTTTGAAAAATATTTTTTTCCGCATGGAGTTTTATAAAATCGTGTTTTACTTAAAAATGGAGTCGCCACCGACCACTCAAGGTGGACCGGACACCGAAAAAACCAGAGATTTAAAAATATCGGGTTCGGGAGTCGGTTACGGATGGGGAATGATTAGCACCCCCACACCGCCCAAAATTGGTACTTTAATAATTACCGCTTTATTAATATTAGACTTTCCGGATTAAAGTGACAATTAAATTAAAATCTGGTTATATGTGCGAGTAAATTTTAAAGTCCCCTTTATTCAAGAGTAAACGCCCAACCACTATCGCTACGCTTGATACTGGCCCCGTTTACACTCGAATAAAAGAGCACCGCATTGACAAAATATATGTTCGTTATGCAAACTTAAAAAACATGGCAAATATAAATAAATACATTGCGATAAAAATATGAATAAATACTAACATAATAAAATACTAATATAACATAAATAAAATACTAATCTAAAACATACATACATAACTATTAATTTAACACATAAATAAAAACAAATCTAACATAAACAAAATACTAATATAAAACATACATACAGAAATATTAATTTAACACATAAATAAAAACAAATTTAACATAAATAAAATAGTAATCTAAAACATACATACATAACTATTATTTTAACACAAATAAAAACAAATCTAACATAAATAAAATAATAATATAAAACATAAATTTAAAACATACTAATCTAAAACATAGATAAACATACAAATTAAAAACACAATTTTAAATTAACTACTACTTCATTAAATTATAAAAATTACAACATAAATAAAAAGGGAAAGAAAATATACCTAACTAGGAGTTCGAACGACGGACCCCGACGAAACCCCATCGAGATCTACCACGACCTCTCCAAAAAATTTAACTAGATCGGATCCGAAATAGGACCACAATCGAACCGGTTAGGACCGAGGACACTGTCCCGGTCCTGGGTTAGCCGGGAGCCTAAGCTCCCTTATTTGGCAACCCATGGCCGATTTTCATTCCCCATTTCAATTGCCCTCCCCTGCCTCTATTTATAGGCAATTGGGGAGGCAAATGGGTGACGTGGACCACCCAAAACCACTCTTTTTTTTAATTAATTTTATTATTATTATTTATATATTAATAATATTATTATTACAACAATACTAAAAATACTAAAAACCCCGGACAAAAATGAGTGATTACAGTTGCCCCTCTTTGCTTGTTCTTGTGAAACGAGAACAAAGTAAAGATCAGAAGCACTCATTTTTGTCTTATCAGGCTGAACTTCTCTCCTTTTGACGCGTCTTCATTCTTCTGTAGATCTTCTTCCTTTTTGATGTAGGTCTTCTTTCTTGTCTTGACGGATCTACTTTGTCACTCTTGGGGAAGCAAAACCTTCAAAATTTGGGGTTGTTTGTTGGGGAAGCCAACCGAGTTCCACTTGCTACATTATTGATAATAAGCTAATACCTAATGAGAGTTCGATCCAGCTGCAACACCGACGAAGAGACAGTGTCTACAAAATTCGATCCAGCTGCAACACTGACGAGGAGGCGAGACCGATAGGTGAAAGTTCTGATGTCTGATCCAGCTACAACTCTAACGAAGAGGCAAGATCAGAAAACTGACAAATTTTCTCTTTTTTTGTTTCTTTTTTCTCTGTTTTTGTTTTTTTCATATTTTTTCTTTTTCTTCTTCTCTTTTTATTTTTTTTATTTTTTGATTTTTTCTTACAACATTGATAAAACTTGAAAGTTGGTGAATTTTAACCAAGCTACAACACCGACAAAGAGGCATGGTCTAAAGTTAGTAATGTTGATCCAGCTACAACACCGACGAAGAGGCAGGATCAAGAGTTAGTAAATTTGGTCTAGCTACAACACCGACGAAGAGGCAAGACCGAAAGTTAGTGAATTAGGTTCAGCTACAACACCGACGAAGAGGCAGAACCGAAAGTTAGATTTGACCAAGCTACAACACCGACGAAGAGGCAAGGTCTGAAGATTTGATCCAGCTACGACACCGACGAAGAGGCAAGATCAGATAGTTGTTCTTTTTTGTGATCAAGCTACGACTCTGACGAAGAGGCATGATCAGAATTTGGTTCAAAGCTCATTTTTTCATTTTTTTCATTTTTTTCTTTTTCTTTTTCATTTTCTTTTTCATTTTCATTTTCTATTTTTCTTTGATTTTTTTCTTCTTCTTTTTTTTTGATTTTTTTCTTCTTTTTCTTTTTTTGATTTGTTTTCTAGCTACAACATTAATAAAAAAAACTTTAAAATCAGTAAAGTTGGATCTATCAACGGAGAAACAGAAGTATTAACTGGAACCCTACTACACCATCAGCGGATAAGTAGGACAGCAGCAACTGGGACCTAGCCACTCCATCAGCGGAGGACTGGATCGGATAATGACGACCTGAAACCGGCTACACCATCAGCGGAGAGCAGGATCTGAGGGCAACAGGAGCTTGGACCCGGCCACTCCATCAGCGGAGGACTAGATTGGACAATGACGACCTGGAACCGGTTACACCATCAACGGAGAGCAGGATCTGAGGACGACGGCAGCTTGGACCCGACCACTCCATCAGCGGAGAACCAGATTGGACAATGACGACCTGGAACCGACTACACCATCAGTGGAGAGCAGGATCTGAGGACGACGGGAGCTTGGACCCGGCCACTCCATCAACGGAGGACTGGATTGGATAATATGACGACCTGAAACCGGCTACACCATCAGCGGAGAGCGGGATCTGAGGACGACGACAGCTTGGACCCGACCACTCCATCAGTGGAGGATTGGATTGGATAATGACGACCTGGAACCGGCTACACCATCAGCGAGAGCAGGATCTGAGGGCGACAATAGCTTGGACCCGACCACTCCATCAGCGGAGAGACTAGATCGGGCGATGAAAGTTGATAAATTTTCTTTTGAATTTTCTCATTTTTGATCTTTTCAATTTTTGATTTTTTTGACTTGATTTTTGATTTTTTTCTGATTTTTTCTAATTTTTTTTCAACTCTATTTTTTTGACAATTTTCTTTTTTTTTGAACTATACAAAGAAGTAAGACTCGAGAAAAATAGGTCTGGTTGCACCGTCAGCAGAGAAACAAGTCCTGAATAGAAATTCGATCTGCTTGGGGAAATGTTCGGATCTGTTGCACCATCAACGGAGAGACGAGATCTTCAGGATGTCTATATTGTTGCACCATCAGCGGTAAAGCAGAATCTGGAAATTGTTGGCCTATCAACAATGACGAAGGTAAGATCTGGAAAAGTCTACTTCTGCTACTCTACTGGCGGAGAGGTGTGACCTAAAAGTAAAAAAAACATTAATCAGTAAATGTTCACAAAGTTTGTCACGGTTACCTTTTATTGATGTTTCAGCATCCTCTTTGTGTTTGGCCTCCTCTAAGACTAAGGTTGGCTGTCATATTGTTGCCCCCATGGCTGAGGATGTTCGGTCTCTTTTTGAACCTTTTTGTAAGCAAAAATGCATACATGATTTTTATGCCTAAATGCATGTGTCTATCTTAAATGCATAGTGATTTTGGTGTATGCACTTAATCTAAATGTATGACGTTTGCAAAAATGGTTTAATGCAAGATGAATGCAACTACATGCATGAATATGACATGATTCTTTTCGATCCTCAAAGGGATGCCCCTGATTCCTCACTGGTCCCGTCAGGATCTTGGTTTTTTGTATGTGACGGTGCCTCAACCTCAACTTGGGTTCGATCAGTCATCTGGGTGCATGCCCCAACATTTTATTAATTCCTATGCCATCGTCTGAAATTGCTCTTGAATTTGACACTTTGAGTGTGGATTCTGTTGCCCCCTAGGTTGGGTTTATAAATTGTGTTGGTTCATGGCAGCTCGTTACTATTATTATTTTGGATTAGGTTCATTTTTGCAGACTGTGGTCAAAGATGCAAGAGTTTGACTCGACAATGAAGGCTGAACCTTGGCAAAGAATGCCCCCGGACTGAGGCCTTGTTAGAGGCATAATGTTTGTAAAAGATATGAGGGTGCTTTTGGACATGCCCCAAGACCAAACTTTTGTAAGGTGCTAGATCGACCATCTTCGTTGTATTTAATGGGGCAACCCGAGGATTAGTTTTATTATTCTAAAAATTAATGCATGCAAAATGTGTCCTAAATCGATGTAATGCAAAATTAAGATTGTGATGATGTTGTGCCATGATGCAGGTGAAATCAATGCGATGAGAATAAAATGAAACGAGTTAGTACCAAATAAAACGATTAAATAAAACAAATGAAAAATAGAGTAATAATAATAATAAAATGTACATAAACAAGAAATAAGGCACCAGAGCCTAAATAGGGTGACCACTAATCGGGCAGAGTTTCACATGGCTCTAAAGGGTTGGCTTCTACGGCTTACTATATGCAGTTTTGGTGCTAAGAGGTACCCGAATTGTCCTTGTTATCATCTACTAAGAGTAGCAAGGCCCCCGATCATCATCCATTATAGGCTCCTTTCAACCGGGTTCAATTCAGGGGGACCCATTCGCTTATGCCTGCACGAATGAACGATATCCTTACGAAAGCATAAGGTACTCGAGCCCCGAAGGTACTTGCTAGGCCTACACGGGATAACGATATCTCCACGAAAGCATTAGCGTTTTCCCCCCACTTAAAAAATACGGGTTTATATGCCAAATTTTAAATGCGTTAAAATAAACGCGCCCACTTAAATCCGGAATTTCTGCTATTAATAAAGCGCTAATTATTTGAAAAAAGCTCGACTCGCTTATTTTTTTTTGAAAACAAAAATTTCCCCAGTGGAGTCGCCATCTGTAGCGATGTTTTTTACGCTAAAAAAAGGCGTTGAATTTTGTTTTTTGAAAAATATTTTCTTCCGCGTGGAGTTTTATAAAACCGTGTTTTACTTAAAAATGGAGTCGCCACCGGACACCGAAAAAACCAGAGATTTAAAAATATCGGGTTCGGGAATCGGTTACGGATGGGGAAGGATTAGCACCCCACACCGCCCAAAATTGGTACTTTAATAATTACCGCTTTATTAATATTAGACTTTCCGGATTAAAGTGACAATTAAATTAAAATCTGGTTATATGCGCGAGTAAATTTTAAAGTCCCCATTATTCGAGAGTAAACGCCCAACCACTATCACTACGCTTGATACTGGCCCCGTTTACACTCGAATAAAAGAGCACCACATTGACAAAATATATGTTCGTTATGCAAACTTAAAAAACATGGCAAATATAAATAAATACATTGCGATAAAAATATGAATAAATACTAACATAATAAAATACTAATATAACATAAATAAAATACTAATCTAAAACATACATACATAACTATTAATTTAACACATAAATAAAAACAAATCTAACATAAATAAAATACTAATCTAAAACATACATACAGAAATATTAATTTAACACATAAATAAAAACAAATCTAACATAAATAAAATACTAATCTAAAACATACATACATAACTATTAATTTAACACATAAATAAAAACAAATCTAACATAAATAAAATAATAATATAAAACATAAATTTAAAACATACTAATCTAAAACATAGATAAACATACAAATTAAAAACACAATTTTAAATTAACTACTACTTCATTAAATCATAAAAATTACAACATAAATAAAAAGGGAAAGAAAATATACCTAACTAGGAGTTCGAATGACGGACCCCGACGAAACTCCACCGAGATCTACCACAACCTCTCCAAAAAAATTTAACTAGATCGGATCCGAAATAGGACCCCGATCGAACCGGTTAGGACCGAAGACACTGTCCCGGTTCTGGGCTAGCCGGGAGCCTAAGCTCCCTTATTTGACAACCCATGGCCGATTTTCATTTCCCATTTCAATTGCCCTCCCCTGCCTCTATTTATAGGTAATTGGGGAGGCAAATGGGTGACGTGGACCACCCAAAACCATTTTTTTAAAATTAATTTTATTATTATTATTATTTATATATTAATAATAATATTATTACAACAATACTAAAAATATTAAAAACCCGAACTAATATAAGTGATTACAAAAACACATCGCGATTTTGATGTTAATCAGCAGACAATCATCCATGACAAAAATTCAACACTTCGTCTTCAGCTGTTTCTTTTTTCAACTGCCTGCACACGTTAGCCACTTCAAAGCTCCCATCTTTTGCTCTCCATCTCTCTCTATATCGCCATGTTCAGGATCCTCGCTTTACTCTTTTCAACTTTTTTCCTCCTTTATTTAGAGTTTTTTTTTCTGGGTTTGGGTTTATTGGGGGATTTGTTTCTCTAGGAGATTGTGTTTTAATGAATTATTACATTATAGGTTTAAACTTTTTCAAGTGAATTGGGATGTTGAATTGAATGGAATAAAGGAAGAAAGTATTCTTGTTGTCATGTTGAGTGAAACTGAGAATTGGGTTCTTAATACTTTACCTTTTTGTGCAAGATCAGAACTGGTTCTATGGTTTTGAGAATTTTCATGGTGATTGATGAGTGAATTGTTGGAATGCAGACTTTTGACATTTGCTAATATTAGGAAAGCTGCAGAATCTGCTATTTCGAACCCGAGTGGAGCCTATCAGAATTTAGGAAGTATGCAACAGTGGTTACTGTTGGATTGGGTTTGCCTCGATATAGACTGTGCTTCCATTATAGGTTCAATGATGGAGGAAAGTTTCCATTCTTATTGCAGAATTCGAAGGAAGGGTTTGGTCGAGGTTATTTTGCCAGGAACCATTCCTTCCTTTCTGCAAGCAGTGCAGTAGCTCATCATACACAAGTTGCTTGGAAAAGGCTTGCACAGAAATGTTCTGCAAGCGGTCGAACTTTCCCACACATAAGCAGGGCGGCTCAAGAGGTCAGCTTAGCTTTGTCCCGCACACACCTGATAGTACCTGGTATTTTTGGCTTGACATGTGGCCGAGAGGCATTGGCACAGAGGACTTTAGTAGAGACAGATTATTATCCATCGCAGAATGCTTTGTCTATGCATGCACGAGATGGGCATGCTTTTGTTTCTGCTATACTACTTTCAGCAGTAGAAGGTGTCACTTTGTTGGTGAGGGCTCTGTTTCTTGCGGTTCTGTTCTGGCCTAGCATAATAATGGCACCTTTTGCTGATGTTTTTGGTCCTCAATTCAGGAAAATGTTGCTTGAGGTTGTACATCGCACACTTGAAAGGGCAAGTCCAGCTTTCATTAAATGGGGCCAGTGGGCAGCGACAAGGCCTGATATCTTTCCTAGAGATCTATGCATCAAGCTTTCGGAGCTTCTCAGCAAAGCTCCTGAGCATAGCTTTCCCTACACAAAGAGAACTATTGAAAAGGCATTTGGCCGCAAGCTTTCTGAAATTTTTGAGGCTTTTGAAGAGGAACCCGGGGCATCTGGAAGTATAGCTCAGGTGCACCGGGCTTCTTTGAGATTCATTCCGCTATCCTGGTCAGCAGGTCAAGCCCATGGTAGTTGCAGTAAAGGTTAGACATCCTGGTGTTGGTGAATCAATCAGGAGAGATTTTGAGATTATTAACTCTGTGGCAAAGTTATCAAAGTTCATTCCTACTCTGAAGTGGTTGAGATTGGATGAGAGTGTCCAGCAGTTTGCTGTTTTCATGATGTCTCAAGTTGATCTTGCAAGGGAAGCTGCCCATTTGAACCGTTTTATATATAATTTCCGAAGTTGGAGGGATGTTTCTTTTCCTAAGCCTGTTTATCCACTTGTGCATCCTGCTGTTTTAGTGGAAACTTATGAGCAAGGGGAAAGTGTTGCTCACTATGTTGATGGCCTTGAAGGACATGATCGGATTAAGACTGTACTTGCTCGTATCGGAACTCATGCACTTTTAAAGATGCTTCTGGTAATGTTCTTATATGATATCTACTTGATGTTGTTTGATTCTTGTTCCCTTTATCATTTCTGCATGAGAATTAAAGTATGCAAATTCTGGTTTTCATGAAATTATAATTCTTTTCTTTCAGGTGGACAACTTTATTCATGCTGACATGCATCCGGGAAATATCCTTGTCCGGGTGTCTCAGAGCAAGGCTTCTTGGAAACGGCTCTTTAAAACAAAACCTCATGTCATCTTCCTCGATGTAGGCATGACTGCTGAACTTTCTAAGGGTGACCGTGTAAATTTATTGGAATTTTTTAAGGCTGTTGCCCGTAGAGATGGCCGCACTGCTGCAGAGTGCACACTTAGACTATCGCAACCGCACTGCTGCAGAGTGCACACTTAGACTATCGCAGCGACAAAACTGCCCGAACCCAAAGGCTTTTATTGAGGTGCTGTATATAGAGTTAACCCAAATGCTTTTAGGACAGTTAGGAATTAGGAAAAATACTTTCTTTGTTATCTTCTTTGTGTATTTCCATTTAGTCTACCCCATGCTCTCGATTGGTTTTCTAATACCTTTTTTCAACAGGAAGTAGAAGAAACATTCACTTTCTGGGGTACTCCAGAGGGTGATCTAGTCCATCCGACTGAATGCATGCAAGAACTGCTCGAGAAAGTAAGGCGTCATAGAGTCAATGTTGATGGCAATGTATGTACTGTGATGGTCACAACTTTGGTTCTTGAAGTATCTTCTTTCTTCATTTTATGTCGATCCAAATTTCATGTGAACCTTTGTCCAACCGTATGAGGTATCTTATACAAATTCATTCTGCTTTTGCTAATTTACCTGCTAGAATTAACTTCTCTCGTCTTATGTTCACTCGTGTTTTACGTATTGTGCTTTCTGTTTTCCGAAGGAAACAAACTAAATGGATGTTTTTGTAGTCATCAGTCTGCCGGACTACTTGAGTATAGAAACTAAGAATGGGGATGTCTTCCCATCTCAGGACTGTTTTGTAATGGTCCTAGGCCTGACTTTCAAAAATGCTAGTATGTAATCACTTATTTTTGTCAAGTTTTAGTATTTTTAGTATTATTGTAATAGTAATATTATTAATTTAAAATTAAAAAAATTAATTAAAGTGTCAAAAAAAGGAATGCATTGCGTGGAGGAGGGTGCTCCACGTCACCCCTTTAGAAACCCCAATTGCCTATAAATGGGAGGCATGGGGATTGAAGGCAGCAGCAAAAATCGGCAATGGCAAGGCCAAATAAGGGAACTTCAGCTCCCGGCTAGCCAAGGATCGGGGCAGTGCCCTTGGTCCTAGTCGGTTTGATTGGGGTTTTATTTTAGATCGAATTTAGTTAAATTTTTTTTGGAGAGGTCGTGGTAGATTTTGGTGGGGTTCAGTAAGGGTTCGTCATTCGAGCTTCTAGTTAGGTATATTTTCTTTCCTTTTTTCATTTGTGTTGTAATTTTTATGATTTAATGAAGTAATAGTTAATTTAAAATTGTATTTTTTTAGTTTGTATGTTTATTTATGTTTTAGATTAGTATTTTTTTATGTTTTAAATTTATGTTTTGTGTTAGATTTATTTTTATTTATGTATTAGATTAATATTTATGAATGTTTTAGATTGTATTTTATTTATGTTGGATTAGTATTTATGTTAGTATTTATTCATTTATGTTTTTATTTTTATCATATTGTATT